>PVHP010007775.1:0-11022 GCA_004024765.1 Zapus hudsonius | reverse complement strand
CCCCCTCCCTCCGCCCTCCCCGGACCCCGCCTCCCTGCCGCTCCCCACCCCCAGCTTCCCGGGCGGCTGGCCCCGCTGTCCAGAGCGCGCGCGCGCGCGCAAGCCGGCGAGCGAGCGATCGAGGCCCCCTCGGGAAGGTGAGGGGAATGGACTGGACTCCGGCGGGGACCGCGGGTGTCTGGAAGTGGCCCTGATGGGCAGCGATCGCCGGCTGGCCGCGAGGATGCGCGCTCACAAAGCGCGGCTCGCGCGCCGGCCTGGGCTCTAGCCGGGAAGATCCCGGGAGAACTCCGCGCCAGCCCCGTGCGCTCCCAGCGAGCGCTACACCGGCTCAACATGCCCGTTCGCAGGGGCCATGTGGCACCGCAAAACACATTCCTGGGGACCATCATACGGAAATTCGAAGGGCAAAGTAAGTTCATTTGTTCTCCTCTCTTACGCTCGCTGGCTCTCGGCTTGGCTCCGTCACTTCCAAGCCCTGGAGACCCGCAACTCCAGGCTGGCAAGTTAAGACCTTGGAAACCCAGCCTGCCCGCTCCGAGGGCAGCGGGCGTGTGCTTCGCTGTTATTAATTGTGATTTACATTTGAGATTGTGGACTCCATTATACAGAGCAATTTGATCCTTCTCTCCCACTACTCCGAGATCTGCCTTGCTACTATTGAACTACCTTAAAGGGAACGTGCTGGTTGGGGTAGCATGGATTTGGAGGCTCATTTTTGAAAGTCTGGAGCAGGGCTGAGCCCCAGTGTGGAAAGGAGAGCATGTAAATGATAGCTGCGATGTAAAGGGCTGTGCACACTGTATTTTTCTCTCTGTGAACTGTATGGCTGAGGGATGACACGGATGCCTGACTGGTGTGAGCTCTTAGAAGCTAAACTTTCTATGGAATCAATTCAAATAGACACCAAAAGGGATAATTTAGGAAAGCGGCTTTCCGATGCAAACAGCTCACAATTCAAAAGAATACTTTTGTCTCTGTTACCCTCTCAATGTTCCATGTAGAAATTTTTAACTCGAAGCGCAGAAAGTCAATCCCACAGAGACTAAATGCAGAAAAATGTACTGTATTCATGGGGACTAACTACGTGGAATTAAATAGTTTACGGAAACGTCGTCACATAAAACCCTACACTCATCAAATTATATGTTACATTAAGCCTATATCAGTACATCTTTATGTTGTATACTTTGCAGTTTTTCCGCACTGCATTTGGTGAAGTGAGGTTCTAGTAACATACGTACAATATAAACTTGTCTTGCCAGTTTTGTAGTTTTTCTGGAAATAGTGCATGCAGTTTGCTAACAAAAGTAACCATATTTGTATTAAAATATCTACTACTGTGCAAAAAAAATAGTTTCCCCTAAGTTAAATAAATGGTGTTAACATGATACTTGCTACATCTGTGTGCAAATATTTTATCTTTGGAGAATGCATATTATGAAATGGAGAAATTTTGCATTATGGAATGGATATTGCATGTGAAAGAGTTCTTCTGAAGCCAACTGTCTTTTAAAAATATGTAATATACCTTACACTTATCAAGAAAAAAAATCTCAGAATAATGACAACTTTGAAAAAGTTGTAGTGCAAGAAAGGACCCCAAAGCTGAAGTAAGATATCTGACAGTTACTGGATGTTTCACTTTTCTGAATAAAGACATTTAATATTTCAACAAAAGGACATTCTGGAAGCATGAGGGAGGTGTTTGTCTCCATGTCCACTAAGACCCTCAAGCATTGTAGATCTTGGGAACTAGACAATTTGGGAAATAATCTTTTGTATTTGGAAGAGTAGTTTCTTCATATGAACAGTTTAAATTACCTGTGATAGCTAATCCCACATTTAAAGTGTGTGTGTGTGTGAGTGTGTGTGTGTGTGTGTGTGTGTGTGTGTGTTACTTTTTCTAAAAGAGGTCTGGGTAATTAGCATTTTGGAAAAGTACTTGCATTTTAGATCTCTTATTATGCAACAAATTTCTTTAGTGTTTATGATAATCTTGTGGGATATTTTTTAAAGATGCCTTTACCATCTTCTTATTGCAGATAAAAAATTTATCATTGCAAATGCCAGAGTGCAGAACTGTGCCATCATCTACTGCAATGATGGGTTCTGTGAGATGACTGGTTTCTCCAGGCCAGATGTCATGCAGAAGCCCTGCACCTGTGACTTTCTCCATGGGCCGGAAACCAAGAGGCATGATATTGCCCAAATTGCCCAGGCATTGCTGGGGTCAGAGGAGAGGAAAGTGGAGGTCACCTACTATCATAAAAATGGTAAAGTTTATCTATTTTAGGATTCATTCCATTTGATTCCTTTGAAATTTTTGATTAATGAAAAGTTCATACTGCAGAGAACCCTGAACAACATAATTGAAGACAATGTCTTTGCTTAAAGGCTTGGTGTCTAAGAAGGATGGTTGTTTTCATGAATGGACTAATAGAAAAGTTTTCTTCTTCAAATATGGGTACCTTGTTTGAAATCTTCAGAAGTGCAGTAACTTCATGTGACCTAAGGCAAAATGGTCACAAGCCAGCCTTGCATACTGCTTTCTTGAAGGAAGGGCATGAATACCAGTAATTTGTTGCTCACATTGATATCGGGAAGAAACACAGTTTTACTTGTCCAAACATGAATTTATTTGACAAAGACTCACTGATACCCATATAATCAGAGACTCAAGCTATTACAGTGATGAGTGCTACCTAGTTCTTTAGGTATTGATGAGCCTGCTATTATTTGCATGGAAGATTAGCATGACACAAAGGAACTTTTAAAAGTTGTTGCACTAAACCTGGGTATATTTATTTGTTATAAAGTAAGAAATATCAAAAAGGAACTCTGATTCTATAGAGTTATCCATGCTCAGTTTTAGAGCTACAGTGAAACTGCCATTTCAAAGTTAAGGTCATATTTTACCTTAATGGATACATGACCTTCATTCAGACTTAGTACACATGTGATATGCATGTGTTAAATATACAATAATTAAAATATATGAATTGTTGTGTATGACTGCTCTATTAAACCCATTTTTAAAGTATATCTTCTTAGGTGTGTACCTCATAATGTGCAAAATAATTAGAAGTATGCACATTATAATGTCAATATTGAATCATCTTTTTCATCCTGTTTTATTTACAGAAATTAATGGTGAAAGATATAGCTGTACAGATTTTAGAAAACAATATTCAGTTTGGTAAATGTATAATATTCTATAGCTTATATCATATTATAACTCATCATTTGGTAAACTACAGAGAAAAATAGCAAAAGAAAGTTTTAGCTCTTCCTTCTATTTTCTTAGAATTAAATATTCATGGTAGAAATTGTACAATTCATAATTGTTAGATTTTTCCTTTGTAAAACTTGAGTTAGTTTGTGGAACCAAGTTTTACTGGCAAAAAAAAGGTTCATACAACTTTGCATTTATCTGGCAAGAAGGCAAGAATATGATTATCAAACAGCATGGAGATTTAATCTTCTCATCTTATCCTTTTTCAAATTAGTACCATTAGCATATTATATATTATCTAAGTGCTTTTTTTGCCTAGAAAACACTTTTTGTGCTGTGGATGTCAGACCCAAGAATTCATCTTTTTTGCCTTCCTAATGTCAATAATTTGGACTTTTGAAATAATTTCAATGCCTTATATTATTTCTCTGTACATATCTATCTATCTGTCTGTCTGTCTGTCTGTCTGTCTGTCTGTCTGTCTGTCTGTCTATCTATCTATCTATCTATCTATCTATCTATCATCTACCTATCCTCTGTCCTTTACCTATCTAATGATCACATAATCCATGTTGTGGTTCTTCAGAGATTGGTGATCACCACTGTCATTATGTCGCACAGACTATTGTAGAATGAGTTTTCAATTTTTAGAACTTTTTTCTTTTCTTTTCTTTTCTTCTCTCTTTTTTTTTTTTTTTTTTGATATTTCAAGGTAGGGTCTCACCCTGGCCCAGGCTGATCTGGGATTCACTATGTTGTATCTGACTTGCGTTGAACTCACTCACAGCAATCCTCCTGCCTCTGCCTCTCAAGTGCTGGGATTCAAGGCCTGTACCACCTTGCCCTTCTGTACAGAATATATGTATAAAAGAAGTTTGATCAGACTAAGTCACTGAGATACTAAATACAGTTTTTAGAGTGCTTAAATTAGTATCTATTAAAGGTAACTGAAAAGTAGAAATTTGAATTCTAGTTAGTTTATACAAAATAACTACAAAATGATCTCAACACACTAAAGGAAAATTTATCAGACTTTCAAATGTGAAGGTACAAAATTTATGTGTGGAAGATATTAGTATGTTCACTATTGCACATCTATTTCTGAGTATTTGAGTGATTTTACTTGGTTATATGAATTGAAATGCTTTTTTAAAATAAAAGGCATCTTTGTTTGAAAACCTGTTTAGGTATAGATGTGTCAATTCTTTGGGGACAGTTTTAGTTTTGCTTTTATTGTCGTTTGCTCAGACATGGCTCACTCTTACAGGATTTTGGTATTTTAGCTTTATGAACAAATTGCCAATTTTGTATTGGTTAATGTGGAAAATATGAAACCATGGGCTAAATTTTTTACAATTTTTTTACAAAAATGACTTAAATGATTTTGGAGATTGCCAAGGTACAGTCATACTTAATTCTTCAATGTAAAAACACATGGTTTTGTTTGGGTACATTTAATAGACTCTACCAAACACTTTGATTTTATTCACATGACAACTGGAAATTCATTCATTCAAAATGAATATCAAGTGTTTTGGTAGTCTTGCCTCTGATTGGTTAATCAGCAATTCTTCATATATAAAATCATGGACAAAGAAAATTAAAGAAGTCACCAACAATTTCAATAACTTATTTTTCTCAAATTTTATTTTATTTAAATAGAGATCATTTTACTTTGGTACTTTGTTGGTTTCTAAATTCTACTCTGTCAGTGCTTCCTTTATTTGTTCTTAATTCAGCATTTCACTATAATGTGCCCTATCATAAACACAATGAGTTGGTTTCTATGTATTTTATTTATAATGGAACAGTAATAATAATAATAATAATAATAATAATAATAATAATAATGAGCAAGGCATTGTTTCTGAAATGACACCGTGGCTTCCTAAGCAGTCTACACCCTGGGTCTTTGCAGGGTGTTTACTCTGATGTGGTGCACCAGGCTGCATGGTCCAATGGGAAGCAGCAATTCCTGACTCTTTTATGTGATAGTTCTAGGTACAATTGAACTTGTGGTTGATGAGAATGTAAATACTTAAAACCCCAGTTATTTGTGGTAGGAATATTTGACAGCTTTTCCTTTGAGGATTCTATTTTACAGTTTTAGTCATTATTGCATAAATCATTCTTGGCAGCTGTGAATATTGCTTGAGGTGATAAAGCTGTAAATCTTTTGACATGAAACTCTAATTATACAAAACTATAATTATGCTGAGGCTTATATAAAGATGGGTATGTATTTTAATAGTATGGTACATTCGTATTAAAAAAAAACTTTTGTAAGAGTAGTGATTGAGAATTTGCAAAGACTTCTGTCATTACCTAGTTTGTAGTTTGTAGATAGTGGAACTAGAAAAAAGAAAATCAAATAATAGTATAGATAACCCTGTTTTAAGTTATTGTTCATCTGGTTTGGATTGTAACATGGGACAGAAATAGTCATTTGAAGAGCTCATTTCCTTCAGTCATACTTGAGAATCCAATTTTCATTTAGGAAGCAACTTTAAATATCTAGAAAACCATAGTAAAGTTCTTCTGGATAAATAAAGACTTTATTCAGAAAAGGTGCAGGACTGGAAATGTGTGTGTTTTAGAGATTAGGGCTGCCTTATAATTTTGGCATTATGCTTCTAAACACAATAGTTATTTTGTTAACAGATCAGGAATGTGTAGTGCTCTTTCCTTACTTTTGTGCTGTTTTAAAATGTCTGAGGAATGACAAGTGGTTGATCCAGACAAAGTTCAATACAGAGTTTCAGAGGCAACACTTGATTCCTCTAAACCCAGAAGTGATCTTAGTTTAATAACATTGAGTTTGTCATCTCTGAAATTGCGTAGGAAGAGCTTCTTAAAAGTGCTGCTTTGTGCAGAAGGCTGAAGACACATCCCGCATGCCACATCTCTGAAAGGTGACATTTTCAACACTAGATGCACAGTAGAAAGGAGACTTGTCTGAGTTGAGACATTGATATGATAAAAGGACAAACTTTCATTTCTATTTTCTGAAGCCCAGATGTTTCCATGTAGTTTCTTTTTAAATAAAAACTCATATGTAAGCTATAAAATAAAGATTTTTTTTTTATATAAGGAGAATAATTTGGGTCAATTACCATGCCTCTCTTTTCCCCAGCTTGTAAAGAAAACTGTCCTAGTGTACTTTCTCACACCAGTTGTTACTTGAACATAATGACTTCTTAAAGAAGCAATGCAGTTCAGTTATTTTTTTAGTCATACTAACACGGTTATTATAATAGATTTACATAAGCTCTATGACACATAATATATTCAGCTCTCCTAATTCTTGGATTGTGTAGTAGAGATACAGATGGTAGTCTTAAAGACCAAAATAGAAATATATATTTTGTGTGTGTGTGTGTTTAAGTAATAGGGAAGGCTTCCAAGGAATATGTTGCCTAGCATTTGTTTTAAGGGCACTTTAAGTATCTTGTCTATATATTCTCATGTTTAATTCAATAGGATTTTGAAACAACAGTAATTTCCAAATTCATTTTCTTTAGAAGACATACATTCTATAACATCTTATGTGTTCTGGACATTACTTTTGATCATTTTCGTCCATTGATAAAATTGTCAAGATGTAGCCCTGCCCACAATGTGAAATTTTTGTTTCATTATTATCCCAAGTGAAGCCAAACTATTCTGGGTATAGGAGTAAGCTTGATCTTTCAGTTCCTGTGTCCCGCTTTTCTGCTCCATACCTGTAAGCTTTTTGGTGCTAAGAAGAAGCAATATTTTCTGTTGTTTTGAAGGATAATTGTGTTATTTTTACACCCAAAGGACTTGAGATGAAAGTCGGTTTAAAGCCATCTTCATAGGTTATGCTTAGTAGGAGCAACTTAGTTTTCAGGATTCTAAGAGGTTGTGTTTTCTCTGTTTGTTTTGTTGTTTGCTATAAATATTTAAATGCTGGAAGCCAGCTGCCAAGTGACTAAACTACAGGGAAGCAGGAGATGTGTTATGGACTATTGAGGTACCACCATTCATCTGACCATGAGAACCAGAAACTGGAGTCATTTCTGTTTACCTGTCTCTTCAATTTCTTAAGACATTGGTCAGCAAATATGTCACAATTCTAACTCTACTTCTTTGTCCACTGCCGAATACTTTAATACTCTGATTAAAGCCTACATGATCCATTTTTGTTCCTATGGAAGTCTCTGGTATTCCACCCTCTCCAATCCGTTCTTCACAAATTGATCAGCAGTGTTGTGCTGAAATATGAATAGTCTTGATTGGTGATTTTTGAAGCCAAGAATAATTGTAAGTGAATTGCATGAATTAAATCATGATACAATACCATAAATTATGTATCTCATCCACATTTTATAAAAGAGGACTTAAACCAAGAGAGAAGGGGTCACTTATCAGCTAACACACTATCAGCGTATAGAGCCTAATTCCCAGCAGCTTTGCCTTACTGTGGCACAATGCACCTGTGCCAGATGTTTGCTTAAAAGTCCTATGTTGACTTGTAAAAACTCAGTCCTAAGCTCCTTTGTTGGATACTTGATCACCTTCCAAATAAAATTTACTTTAATTTTTCAAGTAGGATTTAGTGGCACCTTGCAAGCTAGGGTCTCAGTTCTCTCACCAACAATGTGAGCAGAACCAAGTTTACTTTCTTGGTAGTGTCTTAATTTTCTTTTCTCATATACATTAGTCATAACATCTTGCCAATGCTGAGTAAATAAGAAAAGACATACCATTATTTATGATATGTTTTTTTGCCTGCAATATGGTCAGTAAATACAAATTAGTTGGCATATTAACAAGTTTGTTTCCTCTACAAATCTTATGTTCCAATTATAGTTGATTGCTGAGAATTTTTCTTTAATAATGCACTATAATGCATCCAAGGCTTTGCTTACCACTCAGAAGATTTCTTTTATCTAAAATAAATAGTCCAAAATATGGGCTATTGGATGGGTTTACCTTCCTTCTGCCTCTCACCTTACAGAAATCATCATCATCCTTCCAAATCAGGACATGATTGGACACTCCAAAATAGTCTCTTCTTTTTCCTTCAATCTTAATTGAAATTCTAATTAAGAAAAGCAATGTGCTCTTTCTGTAGCAACTCATATTATGGGTGAGGGAATCCTCTGTGATTGTTCTCCATTGAAAAGATGTGCATGTGTACACATCTGTCCTTTGAATGGTTTTTACTGTTGATAGAATGTCTCATGCTACTTTGTGTTCAGAAAAATGAAAAATTGGGCAGTGGCTGGATCTTGATGAGCAGAAATTGGCAGAAGGAATGAGACAGGACTTACAATGCCTTCCATCCTCAGCTGCCTCATTTTGCATGGTGCTCTCTAACATTGAATTTGAGAAACCATGCATGGGTTCCAGACCAGTTGGAATAGCTGTCATCTCTGTTACAGATCACTGATTACAATGTCCCAAACATTTTTTTACATTGTGTTCAGGGAAATCTGTACTAATGATTGAAGACGAAGGGCACAATAATAAAAAAAATAAAATATAAAATTTGTGGTAAGCTTCTTAAATAACAAAGCATGATAAAACTTAGGCCAAACAAATAATATTTTATACAAAAACATTATTTTTGTTAGACAAAATCTCACCTTGAACACACAATCTTAAAGTATTCATATATAATTAAAATCATATCTATTTGATCAAAAATAATGTTAGAGCCATGCAAAAGTATATGATGACAAGATAAGTTTTAGACTACATTAAGATTTCTTCTGCTTTTTTCCCAAAACATGTTTCATACATCTATTTATATGATATGTTAAACAACTGATCTTAAAGGATGCATTCATTTAAATGAATATTCTTTTCAGATGTTAATTCTGGATGGTAGCTGTTCATGTACTCAACCCCTCAACCAACCTAGATCTTCTCTCAAGATTAATACTTGTTGAGTTCCACTTTTATGACTAGTCTTTATTCAAGTTGCTTCATCTGATTTTCATCAAAAACTTTGAGTCAGTGTTCTCCTATCATTCCATTCTTCAGATTAGTTAAATTCCCCTTCAGAGCAGCAAATTATTAATGAGCACAAAGCCAGGTGGATGAGAAGTTTACAATCTGGACTTTTCTATGTTTTTAAACTATTATATCTTGCCTACAAATTACATATATTTTAAAGCTGAATTTCTTCTATTCTACATGTCCTAATTCTCATTGCTAATCATAGGTTTGATTGATTATGCAATTTAACTCACACAATATGTATATTGTATTCCAAGCATCCTTTATTTGTCAAAATTCATCTCTGGCAATGTATTAGATTCACTAGAATGAGGGTAGGTAAAGAATGCCTGGAATCTTTGCATAATTATGAAATTTAATTCACTTTTATTGTTTAAGTAACTGACTCTTACACTAGAAATTATACAGAAAATTGGCCTTTGGGAATCTAGTAAAGGGCTCCTGGTCTACTGTTTTTCTAGCTGTTGTTCAGAAAGTGTATTTATTAGTAAACAGCAGCAAGAAACTGTAGAAAGCCCTTGGTCTCTCTTTCATCCCAGAAAAGAATTCTCTTCCAGAAGAGATTATGAGCATTTTCAAAATACACCCAAAGTATTGAATGGAAATTTGAGGCTTCTAGTGCTGAGAGTCTCTAGTTTATTTGAAACATTTCCCTTTTTCTTCATCTCTGGCAAATTACAGAATCAGTAACTGACAGACTGCTCCCCCCCCCACAACCACTCTTAGGATTTCTCCCTTTCTCCTGGGTCCTTTGTCCTTCAATGGCCTTCATGTCCCCTTCCTATACCCATCACCAACATGTTTCTACTTTTTTAAAAAAAAGTAAAATTTATTTATTTATTCACTTACACATTGGGGTGTTTCTGTGCATGTGTACATGTGGGCACATGGTCATGTGCCGGGATCTTTTGCCTCTGCAATCGAATGTCAGATGCATGTGGCTAGCTTTACATGAATGATGGAACTCAAACTCCAGCCAGCAGGCTTTGTAAGTAAGCACCTTCGGCCACTAAGCCCTCCCCATCACTCTGTTGTTCAACTCTGACACAGACTTCAGCACTGCTTTAATCTCAGCTCCTTTCTTAGGTCTTCTCTAAATCCGTCAGGCAGCATTTTCCATTAACAGTTTATTCTATGTCTCTATTAGGATATGTATGAAATTATGTTGTAATTATTTCTGTATTTGGCTCTTCCACTCAGCAGTTAACATGCTGAAAGTATTTATTAAAAGCTAGGTGTAATGTCAGAGGAGTGTAAAATGAGTCTAAAATAGTCCAGGCACACACAGCTCTTTACCTAGGGAAATATGTATAAGGTGACAGGATTTTGAAAAGTAGAAGTCATTCATTCATTCAATATCCTTTACTGATCATTTGCAATTGTTCAGAATTGAAAAAAAAGCATATCATTTCTATTGATTGCTAGTTGAAATAAGAGATGTGCTAATTGTGCCACTTTAAAATTACATGACAACTAATCGCTCTTCTTAGTGAGCCTGGAAATGGAAATGTGAACAGTCAGAGTAGTTCAGCACTGTCCCTGATGCTGATACCTCTGGAATATTCTGATGGGGTGTTGTGGTTACCTTCTCATTGCTGGCACAAAGCACCTGACCAAAAGAAGAAGATGGGAAGACAGTTTTTATGTTGGTTTACAGTATTGAATGGAAGCTCCTTGACAGCAAGGGACAGCATGGAATGAGCAGAGGCCGGACATCGCCTCTGCCACAGCAGGTGGAAAACAGCAGTAGGAGAGTGAACTGAAATCTGGCAAAGAGAAGCTGGCTACCACCCCCCCCC
>PVHP010007774.1:0-55247 GCA_004024765.1 Zapus hudsonius | reverse complement strand
AATCATCAAAGAATGAGATGTGGCTGGGGAGGAGCATTATAAAACTAGGTAGGCATGGTCAGTGCACAATATCCACATGATGTATGGAAAGTCACTGTGAATTCATTCTATTAGTGAGCACTAATCATTATAGATTTTTAAAAGAAGATCTCTCTCTCTCTCTCTCTCTCTCTCTCTCTCTCTCTCTCTCTCTCTCTCTGTCTCACCAGCCCAAACCACACTGAAATGAAGAAGCAGTGTCATCATGGTGGGCTATGAACCTCCTCACAGCTGGTGTGCAAATGGCTTTTGCTGTTGAGGGGACACCAGCTGGAATGACAGGATGCAGTGTGATGCCTAGTGTAACCCAAACTGCTGACTCTCCTGCCTTGTCCAACTTGAAAAGACCAGGCTACAGACATGAGTGACACGCTCCTTCCCTTCAGCGTGAGATAAACACTAGACACACAGTGCTTGACTTGTCTTGCAGGTGCTCACGGGGCAGCAATTAAAGCAACACAGAAGCCATACATGCCAGACTATTACACAATCCAGCCCTGCTGGGGCTTACCTATACCTAATAATGAATGTTCCACCCTGTCACATGCATGCCAAGCAGAACTGGCTAGGGCATGAGCTAATTGAGTTGATCAATGTTTCTAGTTCTCTCTGAAACTTTATTTAAAAAAATAACCAAAGCATGTGTATGTTTCAGAAGTATATATTCGGCAATGACAGATGCATAACTCCAGCTGGCTCCGTGCCCCAATTGCATGAGCTTCTGAGTCGCCATAAACCCTGATTTCCTAAGTCTGTACTGCCCAGCTGTCCTTTCTAAGTTGTAGCTCTGCCCAGGACGTAATTAGTGCTGAATTGTTGGTTTATTTTCCAGTAAGAACATATAGCACACAATACAATTTAGAAAACTTGTCAGCACTTTTTTTTTTGTAGAGTCAGAGAACCCAAGAGACTGTGGAGGGCTTGTTTATATTCCAAATGCCTCATTTTAGAAGTGGAGCTCAGAGAAGTCAAGAATCTGCTCCAAAACCCCACAGCAGATAATTCAAGAGTGTGGCTGGAACTGAGACCTCCCCTGCCACCGGCCACTTGAGAGCCTCTAAAGCTCAGATATGATGTCATTTCAGAAATGCATCATGATGTCACTTTTCAATTATTTTTCCATGCGGCATAACAAAAACAAAACCAAGCAATACCTTTGGAATCCACATCACGTCCCACACATGTGTCTCTGCGGGCTGTAGACAAGCCCAGCAGGCCCAGCCCTTATTGAAACCTTAAAACAAACCAGGCCAATTCTGGGGTCTAGACAGGCCTCAGACAGGGCTTCTCGAAGCTTTGAAATGCTGCTTGAGAACGGGGTGATTTAGAGGCAATTTAACCCAGAAACCAAACCGACATTCAGAATATTTATTTTGAAAACATTTGTAAAGCATCTGCTCACCCTTTAAAATACGATGTGTTTCACTGGGGCCAGACCAATTGGCACTGCTTTGAGGAAGGCGCAGATCCCTCATCTCCTCAAATCCTAAACCCAGGAATACATCTCCCCTTTCCAAGTGGGACCACTTGGTCAAAACTAGTCCAATATCAGGTTTCACTTTTACATTGCTTTTGCAGGTATATGGGGTTACACTTGTGGGCAATGTCACATATCCCAGAGCTCTGGGGACAATCGGACCATCATTGCACAACTTGGCCTTACTTAGAAGGTGCTTCCAATTCTAGACAGTAAAAAAGACTGCTTCACAGACAACTGTGTTTTTGGGGTGCACAGTTTTGAGTACAATCTTCTTTTCTATAAAGTCATCAGGAGCCACAGTGAGGATGTAGGAAGTCCTGTCACACACAGTGTTTCATACTAAGGAATTCCCAGCATGTGAAATAACTTCTTTCATTTTGTGCATGCTACTCTACATGGGGAGGGTGGTTTCCCTAATGAATGACAGTGATTCACATGAAGGTTTGGTCAGACCATGCTGTCTATGCCACATCGGGGTGACCACATGGTTCTTAAAGCTCAGATCTTGAAAAAGCACACTTACTCTCTCAACACTGTGTAGGTCTGAGAACTATTGTTAATACCATCAGTACAGCTGTAGGTAATAGCATCAGGTTTCAACAGGCTCGGCAAACCTCTGGGTTTCTTCCTTTAATCCTTATTGGTCATTTTCAACTCAGCTTTTTAGAATTCTTTGTCCAGTTGCCCTTTGGGAACAATGAAGTGGCAGTTAGGTATGACAAAAGGTGAAGAATAGACACAATTACTTATTGCTACAATAAAAGAAAAAAGATAGCTCTATGAACCTATCAAGCCAATCTATAAAATGGACCCGGCTGGACCTCAGGAAAATGTATCCAGATATATGCAGAATGTATTTTTGGCTACCTCCCTACAGCGATATTAAACCACTTTCTTTCACCAGGGAATTTACTATTGTTACATTTTATATTAATTTAATGACTTTGATCAGGTAATCATCATTTATTTGCCTAAATTACCAGTCCCTTAGTACTTCATAGGCAAAGGGAGATATTTCATAGAACATGAGGCAAAGCCTCTAATTACTATTAGAACATAATTTAAAGTAACTTCAACAGGTATTGTAATTTTGACCAATTGAGTTACTAATTTGAAGAATCAATTATCTCCCGGACCCTTTTAATTTCCTGCCTCGTTTAATTGGCAGTGGCTGTCCAATTACACATCTGGCACAGTTGTATTTGCATCGGTAAATCTTTAGCCAATCAACTAATGAACCTGATTGTTAGACCCTAGTTTTGCAGGTTCAAAGACTTGGATACATTTATGCATCAAAATGTTTTTACAGGTTACATTAAATTATTCATAAACCTTTATTGTATGCTTCATTCCATCATTCACCTTAAAATTTAACAATTATAAACAATTATAAAATTCAACAATTATAAACTTTAAATAAACTCATCTGGTCCCCTCCTTTTTCTCTTGGTCCTAATTTCAAAAGATACTAAATCTTGAAGAGGGAAGAAGGGAGAGACAGAAAGAAGAAAGGAGGAAGAGAGAGAGAGAAAAGAAAACCTGTTAGATGGTAAAAAATGAAACTTTAAATAATGGCATCCATCTTCAACATGACTCGAGTCCAGCCATGTACTGTAGTGACAAGGTCAACTGCATGAACCTTTGGAAATCAGCAAAGTCATGCTAGACAAAAAAATGTCCTGAACATTGATCAAATGGCCATTTCTAGAGTTTTATCCTGGGGCAATTAATTATTCCATGGAGGAAATAAAATCTATATTTCAAAGATAGAGTTCAGTCTTGCTTCAACAATAATGAACAACAAAGAAAACACTAACAAAAAAAAAAACAAATAAAATGGCTAACTAGAGAGAAAACTTTAAATAAGCTTTAAATAAGCAAAACTATCATGTAACCATTCACCATGGAATTTTCCATGATGTTACATGTCATGGCAAAGTATAGGAAGGGTTAATAGTCACCATGTGTTGTAGTCAGCTCCCACATTGTTGGGATGAGCATCCAAACCAGACACAGTTTATGGGGGGAAGGGATTTATTTCAAGCTTACAGATTCAGGAGTTCAATCAATGGCAGAAAAAGCTGGCTCTCATGCATAAATCCAAGCAGAGAGATACCACCAAATAGCAAGGACCACAAGCAAGCACCAATGGGCAGCAATCAGCAGGAAACCACCAGCACACAGCAGGAACACCCCCAACCCATCTCTTCCCCCACCACCAGGGCTCAGACTGCTCTGCATACCTTTAGGCTGGAAATCAGATTCCCCCACCAAATATACCTTAGGGCTAGACCCCAGTATCTGCCCCCAGTGACACCTCCTCCAGCCAAGTGACTGAAGACAAACTTATTTTTAAAAATATTTTATTTATTAATTTTCAAGCAGAGAGAGAGAGAGAGAGAGAACACACCAGGGCCACCACCTTGTGGATCTGGCTTATGTGGGTACTAGGGAATTGAACCCAGGGTCTTAGGCACTGGAGGCAAGAGCCTTAACAGCTGAGCAATCTCTCCAGCCCAAAGACAAACTTTAATAAAACACCTGAGTCTATGGGGGACATACCTTCAAACTACCACACCATGTAGGAGCATGCATATGATTCATATCAAGGTAGTATAGTTTTTGTTGTAATCTCTTACCACAGAACTGAGGTATAGAGAAGGAGCTGGCCCACCTACTTAGGGAATGGTGAAGGAGGCATGTGAAATTGACATTCAAAGGAACAAAGGTTTTGGTAATTTATTTCATTTTTATAATAAAGACAACTAAAATTAATTTAAAAAATAGAGTTCCAGGAAAAAGAGACAGGGTAGGTTGTGCACCAAGGAAAGATGTGCCTTACTTGAAGACCACCAGGGAGCTCTTTTTGCTGTATTGAATAATGGGCAAAGTGACACGCTCGCCTAGAGGAGAGCCAGTATCGTCTGAGAAGAGCCGAAGGGTGGAAGATTTCTTTCTGGAAGCAATGAAAGAAACTACTTTCGAAGAGAAAGGCCAAGGGCAACAAGCAGAATAGCAGAAGTTGCAAAGCTGAATGCTCCCTCTGTCGCCTGGTAACCCTGTGAGCTGGGGCAAGATTCTTCAGGACTTTAAATCTCGGTTGCCTCATCTGTACAATAGCCAGTAAGACCTACTTCTTAGAGTTATTGTGTGAATTAAAGATGATATATCTGTAAATCACCAGAACCCAACATACTCTTGTTAAGAATAATAATGTGAGCTGGGCGTGGTGGCGCATGCCTTTAATCCCAGCATTCAGGAGGCAGAGGTAGGAGGATTGCTGTGAGTTCAAGGCCACCCTGAACCACATAGTGAATTCCAGGTCAGCCTGGACTAGAGCAAGACCCTACCTCGAAAAACCAAAAAAAAAAAAAAGAATAATGTGATATGAGCGAGTCAAATGGGTTAGCTCAAGGAGGAGAAGCAGTCAGCAGGACTACTTTAAGGTTCGTCCCCTGCTAGACAAGAGGAAAGGAGGTCGGAAGAAAATAATGTTGGTAGCAAATGAAAAGTTGAAAGAGAGTCAAGAATAATATTGGAGGAAAACCTCCATGGGCATCCAAGTTTGGTGAAGAATGAATTATATTATTTGGGACTGTTTTTTAATTATTATTTATTTGGGAGCAGAGAGAGAGCGAGAAGGGAGAAAAGAGAGAGAGTATGGGTGTGCCAGGACCTCTAGCCACTGCAAATGAACTCCAGACACTTTGTGCATCTGACTTCATGTGGATACTGGGGAATTGAACCCAGATTGTCAGGCTTTGCAAGTAAGTGCCTTTAACTGCTGAGTCATCTCTCCAGTTCTAATTTGAGGCCATTTTTAAGGGAAGAAAATTAGTGTGTTATATTGGCTGTTTTTCTTATCACTTTGACAAAACAGGTGACAGAAGTAAATGAAGAGAGGAAAGGTGGGTTCCCAGTCCACCATGGTGGGAAAGCACGGGGTGCAGTGATGTCTAGGGAGACCAGATCACGTGGCTGCTGATAGTCACATCATGGCAGATAGGGAAGCAGAGGACACCAGACAGAACAACCTCGATTGCCTCACTTCTGACAGCCTTCAAGAGTGCCACCAGCTGGGCATCAAGCACGTGCTTGGGGGGCACATTTCAAATTCAAACCATAACAGAGTCCCAAGTCAACATGCATTTATAAAGAGAAAAGAAATCATGACCTACAAAATTAAGAAAACTAGAAACAAATAACACCAGTATCACTAAAGTACATCGCCATGTTTTTAGCGAACTTCCTGACAAACCTCTATAAATTCTCACTTTGATTTTGTGCTATATACTCTTTATTGTTTCACATGTGAAATATTATTTAGTTTCCTTCAAATGTGAGTTGTTGTAGACATACTTACTTCCATACTTATTTAGAGTCCTGCTATTAGTTTGTGTCCTATAAACACAGACTGATAAATTTTTATTTTTGTTATTCTTATATAGAAATATATAATATCATCACAGTTATATAAATTGAATTTTAGATTATACACTTGATAGGACAAAGCTGGTATGGTGCCAGGAGCTGAAAAAGGGGCTAAGAGCTAGAAAGAGGGAGGAGAGGGGAGAGCTTAAAAGGAAAGTGTAGTAGATACGTAAGTAGATGGGCAAAATACTGGGGGGAATGATCTAAGTGGGGTAAGCGAAGGGGATGGAGGAGAGGAGGGTTAATCAAAATTTAAGATGTTATGAATAGCCATATGGAAACCTATTTCTTTGATACCTAATAATATTTATATGTTAAAAAAGAGAGAGTTTGGATCCTGTGCTAGAAGCCATAGAATGCTATTAGAAAAATATCAGTGCCAGGAGTGGGGTCCCTTCTGTGATGGTTTGATCCAGGTGTCCCCTACAAACTATGTGTTCTGAATGCTTGATCCCCAAATGATGGAAATTTTGGAACCTTGTTGGAGGTGCATTGTTGGGGGGCAGGCTTATGGGGCTTATAGCCAGCTTCCCTTTGCCAGTGCTTGGCACACTTTCCTGCTGCAGTTTGCAGTGCTGTGGTGGAGGTGATGTCCACCCTTTGCTCATGCCCTTGTTTTCTTGCCATCATGGAGCTTCCCCTCAAATCTGTAAGTCAAAAGAAACCCATTCCTCCCATCAGTTGCTTTTGGTTGGGTTCTTTGTTGCAACAACAAAAAAAGTTTGACTATGACACCTTCCAATGAGTTGTTGGCTAGAGAGGCCCCTGATGTCCCCAAATCATTACAAGTTATTCCAAAGGCTCTTGGTTGCCCACCAGAATCCATATGGCACAACCTTATTGCTGAAGACTCCATATGCTTGGGCTGCAGGGCACTGAGAAATCAAGCTGGAGCTGAGCTGGAAGCTTCTCCCTGTTGACTAGCTGTCAGGATGCTGGAAAGAGCTATACAGCATGCAGCCTTTTGTGGGAGAGAAGTCATCAACAGTCTTAACTAGCATGTTCTACAGCTGGCCAGCCAAGCCAAATGTACCAACTGGTGCAATGGTGGCATGTCTGTTTGGGGGAAAACCAACCACTCTGGGATTGGACTGGAGGCCCACAGCGCGCACACACACACACACACACACACACACACACACACACACACACACAGGAGAAAATTCCTGCCTGGTACTGAAAACGTCACCAAAAGCCTGTTGCCAGGGAAGTCATGTCATAAGCCCTAGCAGGGAAACTAATACTGATATCTGCCTAAATGGATGTATTGTGCCCTCCAAGCTGCTTCTAACTACGTATGTCTATGCCCATGTATTAATGCTACTCTCAATTTCCATTAGAGAAGCTTCTCTTTTCAGATGGTGGTGTGACCACTGGGATGACTCAAAAATCATCAAAGTACTGAGAAGTGACAGTGGAGTGCTCAACTTTGAATGAGATATCTCTATCCCACCGTCTAAGGTTCAGGGACTATTGCAGAAGATGTGAAAGAAAGAATGTAACAGCAAAAGCAAGAGGAGGAGTACTTTGCAATACTGTCTTCCAGACACAAAATGACCATGGTGTTCATGACCTGAGGTTGGCTGATGCTATAAGACCTGCATGATAGGAGGGGGAAAATAATGATATCAAAATAAGAGACAGTGGAGGGGTGATTTGGGAGGGGAGAAAGGAGGGTGATTGGAGGGGATTATGATGGCGGTATATTGTTTATATGTATGAAAGTTGTCATCAAGTTAAAAAAGAAACTGATATATTAACCAGGTATCAGTGATAATGGACTCCCCTGGTTATAATTTCACATGCTTTCAAACAAAAAGAACATTCCACAGACCACTGGTCTACACACCCACATGTTCTTCCTCCATACTACACAGCACAATGAACTTCTTTCTTACCTTGCTTCTCTGTGACCCAATACCAGGCAATCAGCACAGTGAGCAGAAGGGGAGGATTGGGTGCCACCCCCTCCCCTGGAACAAAATACACGACCATCCCATTGAACCCCAATAAATGTGTCCTCAGACTCAATTCAACATCCCTTATCCCAATCTCCAAACTGACATTTGACAAGTGGAGAAACATAGCTGATAAAAGCTGGAGGGAAAAGAGACATCAGTTGAAGCATCTTGAAGAATGTTCATAGCCTTGTGAGCACATTACCCCATCCCACCACCTGCGGTGGGGAGGGGGGCTGGAAAAGATCTGTGCACAAGAGGGTCCCAGAGCTCTGTTTCACCTGCTTCATGGTAACCCCGTCTTTTAGTAATGGCTAGATATAGTAAGTGGACACAAGGAAAACTAAGGCATTGGGGAAAATCAAAACACCATTAAGACAAAAAATTTGAAAAATGAAAAGAGATAAAGATGAATGAGCACAGAGTTGGCTCTGCTTCAATATGGGTTGTTTAAGGTGGAATATCATAGTAGTGAATTTACGATGCCTGTGGAATGATATCTCTGGAGATGTTGAGCAGGCAAAACTGCTTCAAAGGGACCATGTGCGATTCTCCAATGCATTAAAATTGTGTCTAAATTTTCAACCTGTACCTCCAATATTTGTTTACATTTTTGACCCTTTTGTTAATTCTTGACTCAGCCATTCTGTTTCACTGAAAACAAACATATTCTTAGGCAATTTTATGAACAATCCCCCCCCCAAAAAAGACCACCCTATAATCTAAGATGTCTGTGGTGGGAGCCCGGGGAAGGAACTTGACATTAAGCTTTAGTAAAACTGCAAAGTCCTCCTTTCTCTTCTGTGTCTTAAATAATTCACAGTGCCTTCAGTGTTTTAAAAGGGTCTTATGACACACAACCAGCAGGAATCTCCATTTACTGTTCTCTTTCGGCCAATTCTCCTAGCCTGGAAGAGAAAGAACAGAAATGATAGATAGTTCTCTTATGATCTTGGTGTTCATTTAGACCATTTTGTCAGAGTGAAAACAGAGTAATCAGAGGGTGAATCAACAAGAGCCATCATAGCTACTGTATGCAACTGTAAATTCATGCTCGTTGGGGCTGGCATTGTCTGACAGACTATTTTTCATATATATTACTTTGACTATCTATTTGAGTCCTCGTCTATTGCTAGTTAATGCATCCTCTGTTATTATATGTAGCAATTGTAGTTATCTGGTAACAATACAATGATATAAGAAATTAAATATTAATAAGCAATTTATAAAAGAGCTGGATTTTCACATGGCAATAGATAAAATTGAAAAATGGAAGATGTAAAAAGCTATAAGAATTGGAAGGCGGTTTCTCACTGAATGTGTAAATCAGCAGCTATATGAATCGTTTTTAGTGTTGTCTGAGGAATAGCAGAAGTTAAAATCTAAATGTCTACAATGGAAACTGGGTAGCGCTGACAAGAAAAGAAAAATACCAATTTTTCTTTGTTGATCTGGAAAAAAAGACACAAGTGACTAGATTGATTTCAATTAAAAAGACAACAAAAACAAGTTTGGGGCGGGCTGGAGAGATGGCTCAGCGGTTAAGGTGCTTGCCTGCAAAGCTTAACAACCTGGGTTCAATTCCCCAGTACACACATAAAGCCAGATGCAGTGGCTAGAGGCCCTGGCACGCCCATTCTCTCTGTCTGTCCGTCTCTATCTCTCCCTGTTTTCAAATAAATAAATAAAAATCTTTAAAAAAAAGTTTGGGGCAAATCTGAACCAACCTTAAAACCATTACTCTTGGGAACTAGGGAGGCAGCTCAGTCATTAAAGTGCTTGCTTTGCAAGAGAGTTCAATCCTCAGCACCCACGTAAAAAGCCAGGATGGAGGCACTTTGGAAAAGGAGCTCACTGGCTGGCCAGTTTGGCCTAATTGGCAAAGTCTTGAACAATAAGAGATTATGTCTCAAAAAGAGGTAGATGACATTTCTGAGGACAGTACCCTAGATTGTCCTCAGATCTCCACACCTATACATACAAACATGGTTGTACACCTGCATACACAGATGTATGCCTACATGCAAACAGACATATACATGCAAGGCACATACATACACAAAATTACTCTCATAGCCCTTAACAATGCTTACTTATAAATTTTACTATTTATTTATTTGTGTGTGTGTGTGTTGATGAGCACATGTGTGCCATAGTGCACTTGCAGAGGAGGTCAAAGGTGTCTGGTGCACCCCTTCTGAGACAGGGCCTCTTGCCACTACAACCATAAAGCTTTGGATTACATCCAGCTTTATGTGGATGCTGAGGAATTGAACTTGGGCCGGCAGGCTTTACAAGCAAGCAACTGGGTGCATCTCCCAAGCCCTAATGATGCTTACTGTTTTGTAAATATTTTGTTTATTTATTTGAGAGACAGGGAGAGAGCTAGAGATAGAGAGAGAGATAGAAAGAGAAAATGGTTACACAAGGGACTCCAGCCACTTCAAATGAACTCTAGATGCATGCACCACCTTGTACATCTTACATGATTACTGGGGAACTGAACTTGGGTCCTTAGGCTTTGCAAACAAGTGCCTTAACTGCTGAGTCATCTCTCCAGCCCAATAATGTTTATTTTAACCATTTTTCCTATTATTGCTTCATCTCTGAGTGTTGCAGTCAGCTTTCTTGTTGCTGCGCAGAAAGAACCCAAACAAAAGCAGCTTGTGGAGGAAATGGTTTATTTGGCTTACGGACTCAAGGGGAGACTCCATTCTGGCAGGGAAAACGATGGCATGAGCAGAGGGCTGGACATCACCTCTGCCACAGCACTGCAAACAGCGGCAGGAAGGTGTGCCAAATACTGGCAAGGGGAAGCTGGCTTATAACCCCATAAGCTCACCATCACCAATACAGCTTCATCAAGGTTATAAAACCCAAACTGCCATCAGCTGAGGATCTATCAATCAGAACACATTCAATTGTTTGTGGGGGACACCTGTATCAAACCATGACACTGAGGGAAGCATATTATCTTATAGTAGCACTTTATAGGTTCCCTTGAGTCATACATCAGCAATTCTACAACATAGGCAGAAATCTATTGTCACAAAATCCTGGCCTAACTAGACTGAAGGTCTTAACCTTGGCCACAAATCTATTGTTGTGGTGTTGGCTTTCATTCAAACATGCTGATTGGGCCTCCTGGACTAGCCATTGACCAGGTGATGAGAGACTGACCCAAGGTGGAGGTTATGGGAAGGGAGAACGATGGGAGCGCTCCAGTTTCTACTGTGATGTTAGTGAACCCTAGACGTTAGTGGCTTCAAATAACAATCATGTTGCCATCATTCCTGTGGCGTCAGAAATGTTGGGAGGATTCAGCTGGATGGTTTTCTAGCAATATTTATCCTAGTCGTAGGTGATGGTAAGAATTGGAACAGGAGAGGGAACAGAACAGGCTGGGAGATGGCTTGGTGTCTCTCTGTGGGTCTCGGGGCCTGGCTATGTGGCTTCTCCCCATGTGCTAGCTTGGGTTGAGCCAAAACATGGAGGCTTTGAGGTGGAAGAATGAAATAGAAGTGTTCCAAAAAGCAAGGTGGAAATTGATTCACTGGTTAGGAATTAGCCTTGAAAATGACATAGTAATTTTGTCACCAAACATTATGAGTCAACACAGTCATCGAACATACTTTACGGAAGAGACAAAGAATCTGTGGATACATTCTAAAACCACTACAGTAAAGAACCAGCATTGAGAGGCTTAGTCAGGGGTGGGGACAGAGTGAAACAGTTCCAAATTGGTCACCTGGATCAGTGGGAATATGACTAACTAAGGTATAAAATTCAAGAGAAAGAACAGATTCAATGAGAAAGAGGTAGATTTAGATTTAGGACACTTTTAAGCAAAAGGGACCAGCAAGGCAGTAGAAAGGAATGTCTGGACCCAGGAGGAAGTTGGGCTACAGACCTGAACTGGGATCTCTGGTGCATAGGGATTGGGCTTGAATGGGATTTCCCAAGGAGAATGTGAGGATAAAGAACGAAAATCAGTGAACAGATTGACTTGAGTTTGGGGCTATGTAAATGTCACTAACCACTACACAGACAGTCAAACGGAATGTGATCCACTCCAGAGGGCAGACACAACCTTGGTAGGTGAGTGGATATCAAGAAGGCTGGTGGTGAGGACATGGGGACATTGTGACAGCAGTGAAGATGGCCCACCTTCACTGCTCTTCCCACCACACCCCCTCCTTCTCTGCTAGGCCCATTCAGCCCTCTGTGCCCAGTTGCCCATCTTGCCAAGCCCAGGTCTCTTCTGATTTTGAGGTTTCTCAAGCTCCTACTTCTTTCTTCTTCTATTCTATGCTTTGGGCTTTGGCCATCCCCACTCATCTCCTTTTTCCTTCAGGGAGGCATGACTGAAGCTGGTGTGCAGCCTGGCCCACTTGGCATCTGGAGATAGAGGTCTCAGACATCCTTGCATTTCTTAACTGTTTCTGTCAGCCAGCACTGCCCTTGGTAATTCTAATGTCCAAGTCTCTTCCCCACAGAAAAGAAAAAAAAATATTTATGGCGTTTTTTTTTTTTTTTTTAAATCTTGCTCTTTTTTCAAATGGATTGGGGCTAAATCACTTATACTCAGAGTGAACTTGACTTTTCAGATCATCATAAAATCATGTACTATTTTCTACTTAATATTGACCCCTATATAAAAGCCAGGTCATCTGGGCTTTGATGATCGTGGAGATGTCCAGTTTAGCTTGAAAACACAGTTCCTTAAACACAATGTGGCCTTTCAAAATTTTATTTTATTTTTGTAGTGCTTGGTATGAAAGCTAGGGGCATAAGCATGCTAGGCAAGTGCTCCACCACTGAACTATACTTCCAGCCCTTGGTTTGTTTGAAATAGCATTTCACAACATAGCCCAGCTGGCCTGGAACTCATGGCCGTCCTAAGTACTGGGATTACAGGAATGCACACCACACCCCAATAACATTTGATTCTCCTACTGATTGTGGTGGTGCCCACCTGTCATCTCAGAACTCTAGAGGCTGAAGTAAGAGGTTCAAGAGTTCAAGGCCAACTTGGGCTATTGAAGGAAAAACTCAAACAATAATAATGACCATTGGCATCATCATAATCCTAGGAGGAAAACAGATATTATCATTATTCCCATTTCTACTGATGAAGAAATGGAAGCTAGGACAGTTCCAGCCTCCTGTCTTGAAAAAAAAATGCACTGTTCATAAAAGAAGGCCAAATTCAGCCCCAGTTTCTACTATGACTCTATAACACACCGCTTTTCAGAGACCCGGTATAGAAGATCTCCATCACAGTGCGACGTCTGGAATAATTTTTAGGTGACAGCATTGCATAGAATGGAAATAGACATTGTGAAGAATCAATACGAATCAAGAGTGTAACAGCTGGCTGGTATCTGCCTTACCCCACTGGAAGCGTTCATTAGGAGGATTGTTTATTATTCACATGATTTTTTTAAAAATTTAAGGACATCATTGACACCTTTATTATAAGATGACTGTACTGGGACATTTTTCTGGAATAGCACCTTATTAATTACTAATGGAGTCCTGGCTTTAAATGTGTCCAGACATAGAGGGGAAAACATTACCTTCTAAACCTTCCAGATTCTTGTGTCCAACTTTTAATCCAGTTATTAAAAGGTTGTTAAAATAATTCCCTCCCAAAGAGGCACCATGCAGGCTGAAAGTGAAGTGGAGGGACTTATGCCACTTTGCCCGAGGCCTTCCTGGCCCTACCTTATTTAAACAGATACACATTCACTCACAGCCTCCTTTGATTTACACGGCTGCAGCTCAACTGTTTTGAAAAGCTGATGTTGTGGAATCCTTAAGTCATCGGTGACCTAGGTCACTCAAGACAGGAGCAATTTAGTACAAGTATTAATTGAAACTCTCCTGACAAGCCCTACTCCTTCAGATAAAGTTGCACATCAAACCCACACAGGCCGCCAGGCTATTCTGAGCAGCCTGAGATTTTCAATATCTCATAAACAGGCCCCTCAATCACTACAATCTAATAAGGCTATAATCATCATTGACACTATAATGATTAAAATGAATAAAACCCATTAAGAAAAGTCATGTTGAGTTATTAAAAGTTTCGCTCTGCGTGATATGTAATCTTTTATCCATTTTTTATGATGAAATCTGTAACCATCTATCCACAAAAGACCATTAATTTACTGCTCTGTGGATGTTACCATGCTCTTTAGTTTAACAGCTTATCATTGATTTCTTGAGGGAGATATTATATTTGGAGAAATACACATGGAACAAAAGCCCGAATGTTGCTATAAATTTCCCACTGACAGAATGATCAAAGTATTGGGGCCTGGTGGGCCACACAGGGCTGGCGAGCAAGCTTTCTAGAGCAAAGGGAGCCCTTAGGCTACCAAAGGCCAGAAACATGTTTTCAGGCATTGCAGATGCTTCTAAGGAAAGGTCATGTGTATGACGGGGGTGGTGTCGGGGGGAGAGAAACAATAAAATGTCCATTAACTGGAGCCTAGTTAACTTGCTTATTGGCATCTATTAGAAACAAATTGCAAACAAAAGTGATCCTATTATAAACTTCTCCTCATCCTCTCCACCGAGGGCAGCCCCTGATTGGCTCAGAAAAGGCCCCAGTAAATGCAATGTGGTCAAATGGCTCCTTTATTGCAAAGAGATTGGGTTTCAGCCAGAGGCGGTCTCCAACCCCAGCTAGCAAGGAACTACAAACTTGGGAGGGGGACCAACAGAAAGGCCTGGAAGGCCGACTAATGTACTCATACCACATTCTTTTAGCGAGGACTTCCCCCCTAAGCAAACAGCAATAAAAAAATCTGAATGAAAGAATGTGTACACAGAGCCTGGTTAAGTGGTGGGGGAGAGACCATGCCTCTTGTGTACTTTTGCCCATAATAAACTCTGCTCCAGTATCTTCACTGCTCATCTCCTATTTAATCTTATTAACAGTAAAACCTCAAGAGATTCTGAGAAGCCAGGGAGAGGATGCTGTCATGAAAGGCATTCTTCGTTTGTCCTGAAATGACAACTGAATGCACCTGTCAGTCTTCTCCAGCCCCCTCTTACTGAACGGGTTTGCCAGTGTTCCCAGCAGGTCAGAACAGGTGAAAATGTGTGGCTTATATTTTATCAGATTTCCTCATTTTCTAGGTTTGCTTCCCTCTTCAAGGTCCTTCTAGTTTATTTTTTGTCCCATTTTATCTCAATAATATTAGGTTATAAACGTCATTCCATAACATACCATCTCTTTTACGAAGGGAAGCTTGTCTTTACCAAAACAATCAAATAGTCTTTATGACCTTTCCTTTTAAAAGGAAAACAGCAATTCCATTTATAAGGTTGAAGTATAGTTCACAGCTAACACACATTGCTTTTTGTCAATCTTTGGAGAATTAAGTTAGCTCTGAACCATCTCCTCATGTAGGACAAAAATGGTATCTATGAAATTAAAAGGCAAATTCACACACATTAAAACAAACTCCTGATTTATATGTCATTAACCTGTAGAAATAACTGCGTTAGGGCACAAATGAAGTTAGCAGCTTAGCAAAAACAATTAAACGATGTAATACTTCTACAGATAAGCACGGCATTAGCGATTGGTCACTCGTCCGTCATCACGTTTCTGCACCTCCTCGGTGCCCTCAGCTTGGCATCTGTCTAGGCTGAGGTAGAGAAAGACACACGGAGCATTATGTCTACTGTGGTTCAAAGGGAAAACGGGATCAAGTGAAGTATTTGTCCATTTCCATGTCTTCATTTCCCCTCCCTGAAGGGTGGGGAGGAACGATCAAGGTGGAATGTACACCATGGTGATCACTCCCTGTAATCTCAGTGCTCCAGAGGCTGAGGCCGGGGGTTACAAGTGAGCCCCTATCCCAAACAAAAACACAAGACAACATGTAATGCACTAGAAATGGCCATTTGAGTATGTCAACTAGAAAATCACTTGAGCATTCTGATAAAAAGGGCTATTGAGAAGAAACTGTGTGTCTGTGTGCATGTGTGTGTGCATGCATGTGTGTTCATGTGTGCATGTGTCCATGTGCATGCGTGCATGCATGCATTGTGTGCGTGCATGCATGTCTGCGTGTGTGTGCATGCATGTGTGTATGTGTGCGTATGTGTGCATGTGCACACGTGTGCACATGTGTGTATGTTTTGCGTGCATGCATGTGTGCACATGTGTACATGTGTGCACATATGTGTGCACATATGTGTGCATGCGTACATGCATGTGTGTGCATGTGTGTGTAAAACATGAAGAAAATAAAAGAAGCCAGCGTTGTGGGCAAAGGAATAAAGATGAAATCACTCAGTGCATCAAAGAATTCTTCACGTAGTGTATCATCAGAGAAAGTGAAATTGACTGTTAAAATACCTATAAAAATTTAAAGACATTCATGAATTTTAATTTAACATGATATTAAAAATATAGTCCTTTTTAACCATGGAGGCACTGAGAATTTTGTAACGTGAGTTTTCTGGTGTTAATTTGAGCCTTTAATTAATTATAACCTTTTAGAAAGGGGCTGTTTAACTGCCTTTAAAAAAAAAGGTTACACAGAAATGATGAGAAAACAGGACTCGCTGGAGATTTTTGGTGAAGCCGTCCTTCGGTGAGCTGCAGTTCCCCGTGATGAGTCAGCACTTCTGTGATTACAGGTGGAGAGAGCAATAAAATCTTGCTGAGTTTAGTTATTGAAATTATATGGTTTCATAAATAGTATAATGTTCTCAGCAGGTAAATGTTATATTTTAATGACATCTATATTCTAGCACGTACAAATTCCCAAGCTCAAGGTCAACAGAGCTTTCTTCAATCTGGGCAGCCCTGCACTGAGGATAGAGATGAATAATTCAGGCTCTGAAGAGATGAGGGTATGGGAGGCTGAGGCTGAGGTAACCTATTAATTAGAAGTGAATGGTTTTCTGGTAGGCCATTCGGAGGTCCAGGGCATGTGTATGTTTGAGCAAGATAGAACTCTCCTCATGGAGGTGATTAGGACTTACAAACCCAAGTGAGAAGTTTGCTGTAATACAGGAAGCAAACCTATAGAAATATCCCTTGACTATGTTAAAATACAAGTCAATCCCTGCCCTTGGGAGGCCGAGGTAGGAGGATCACTGTGAGTTCGAGGCCAGCCTGGGATTACAGAGTGAGTTCCAGGTCAGCCTGGGTTAAAGTGAGACTCTACCTCAAAAAAAGAAGAAAAAAAAAGTCAAAAAACAATGGCATTACACACCTGTCAGCTCAGCCGTTAGGTGGAGGCAGGGGATTGCAAGTTCAAGGGCAGCCTGAGCCACATAGCAAATTCTACACCAGACTGGGCTATTTATAGTGAGATTGTCTCAAAAGACAAATAAGTAAAAAAAACGCATACAAGTCAACATATTCATTCATTAGTTTCACACCACGCTGTTCACCTTTAAGCCTAGAAGTTGGAAGGAAAGTTATATATCTAAACTCCTTCTTGAGCTTATTAGTATAAAACGTGGAGACCAAGTTTCTTAGAGTTGCTAATAAATCAGCTTTAGTGCATTGAAAACATATTCATTAGTTATAATCCTTGCAGCTGTTTTTCCTTAGCACTTCTGCGAGTCGACAGCCAAGACTGGTATGGCTGTTTCACTTCCATAAATGGCACATTACTGTCCCTCCCTGTTGTATGGTGTGGACATCTAATGTCTATGCGTGTTGAGCCAGAGGAGGCTAGCAGATCTCCTCCTTCGTCGTTCTTCCACCTTATTCCCTTGAAAGAGGGTCTCTCACTCATGTGGAGTTTATCAGGCTGACCAAGGAACCCCAGCAATTCTCCTGGATCCACCCACCTTAGTGGTGGGTCATGCCTGGCTTTTTACATGGGTGCTGGGGATTGAACTCAGGTCCATATTCTTACCTGCTGAGCCATCTTCCCAGCTTTTTGTTGCTCTTTTTAAGTGTCTTCCTACCACATGGTCACTATAGTTAATTACAAGTGTTGCAAACTTGAAAATTATTAAAGGTAGACTTTTGTGTTCTTTCATATACATATATACAAGATAAATAAGTGACATAACATTACAATTAATTACCTTGATTTAGCCATTCCCTAATATGTACATATATCAAAACTTCCTGTTGTATACCATAAATATATATAATTTTTGTTAATTAAAATTAAGGGCTGGAAAGATGACTAAGCAGTTAAGGGCACTTGCTGACTAAACCTCCTGGCTTAGGTTCAATTCCCCAGTATCCACATAGAGCCAGATGCACAAAGGTGCATGCAGTGGAGTTTGTTTGCAGCAGCAAGAGGCCCTGGCCCATTCTCTCTCCCAAAATCTCTCTCTCTCTCTCTCTCTCTCTCTCTCTCTCTCTCTCTCTCTCTCTCTCTCTCTCTCTCTCTCTCTCTCTCTCTCCCCAGCAAATAAATTAATAAAAATACTTTCAAAAAGTAATTAAAATTTATCATGTATGGGACATTTAGTAGTTTACAAAGTGCTTTCCCTTTAATGGTTCTTTATTGCCTAGTGTGTATGTATGTATATAATCAGCTCAAACTTTCTTTTGTGTGTGTGTGTCAGGATCTTACTGTCTCACTCTGTAACCCAAACTGGTCTCCTCAAACTGGATATGTAGACTGGTTGGTCTCAGACTCAAGATCCTCCTGCTTCAACCTCAGGGTGCTAGGATTACACCAAATTTTATTGAATCCTCACAGAATACTCTAAATATCTCTATTTTACAGATGGTGCAAAATGAAGGCTCAGAAAACTGATTGCCTGCCTAAGGTCAGCCTAGAAAGGCTCAGAAAACTGATTGCCTGCCTAAGGTCAAAGCCAAAGAACAGAGTTAGGTCTTCTATCTCTAAATATCCCCTTTCCCTAGCACAACAGACTCCGTGCTTGGAATCAGAAGACCTTCCCATGATGCTCAGTAGCCATTTTCAAGTCACAGTATGATGGCTCATCACTGCTAATCCTGTGATAAACTGTTTCCTTGCTAAATGGGCATTCCAGAAGAAAGTCTCTTAAGAAATTTTTGCGGGACATCTCAAGAAAAGCAGCTTGTATGGTGTTAGCAGAAAGGAGGAACTGGATGGCCAACAGTTATCCCCTCTGTCTGCGCTCACTGAGAGCCCTGAGTTTGTCTGGGGTCCTCCCTTCCCCTATGCAATTCCTGAGTAATATTGGATTAGATCAAGTCAGTCAAGACAATGCCACGTCTGGCCCCTGATGGGTTTAGGAAGGAGCAAACAACATCATTCTGCCCAGTGAAACTCAAGGGAAAGTCTACAAGGGCCTTCTCAGGAGGGATGTGTTGGCTTCAGAGAGGTGCACATTAAAAATTACTCCCCCTTTGCTTAGTGGGTGACTTTGTCTCAGGGAGAAACAAGTGCACAGAGAATAAGAGAGTTGCCAGGAAGCTGGGTCCTTCCAGGCTTTGGAGCCATCCGGCCTCAGAACTTCTTGCTGTGCATGAAAATAAAAGTCCACATAGTTGAACTGATGTTTCCTATATAAAAATCTTCTTCAGAGACTTTATCCCAGTGAACAGGTTGCACACATATCTCAAGTCAAGGGTATTTAAAGTTATATCTAGTGGACTGTGTCTTACATTGCTTAACACTTTTAGGATTCTTTTGTATTTGTGATGCATTCTAAGTTCCTTAAAAAATACTTTATTTTCCCAAGTGGGCATCTCCCTTCTATTTGGAAATATCTAAAGGGTCCAGTATACTGTCATCTCAGCATTTAAAACCCTATGTATGATTATTAATTTAAATATCAGAATGATGGAATAACTAAGAACCTATTTGTTAGAAATTCTGGAAAATATACACTGTGTTAGAAAAAGCATAATTTGAAGTCATTCCGTAGGGGAAATTCTTTTTTATATATATTTTTTATTTATTCATTTTCAAGCAGAGAGAAAGAGAGAGAGAGAGAGAGAGAGAGAGAGAGAGAGAGAGAGAGAGAGAGAGAACACCAGGGTCACCACCTTGTGGGTCTAGCATATGTGAGTACTGGGGAATCGAACCAGGGACCTTAGGCACTAGAGGCAAGTGCCTTAACTGCTGAGCCATCTCTCCAGCTCAGGGGAAATTCTTATACTGATAGATCAAACCATATCATCTTGTAACATCACAAACATGTTTGGGATAACTTAGAATCCCCAAACTGACAGCTAATATGAGGTGGATTCAAAAACACACTCAAGATTTATAGTCACTTTGAGAAAAATGCTCTACTATATCTTTCTTTTGCGATGTAGTCATATAAAAGAATGCAATGGAACCCATATTTCAGGAAGAGAGTAACAAAAAGGTAAAACAAAAATGGGATGGTTACACATCTGAGATCCAAAAACCCTCATATATGCCACTATACTATCCGTGAAGAATACTTCGAATCAGGAAGACCTGAGCTATGCATTTTATTATCAACAAACCTCAGAAAATTCAATTACTTTGAGGCAAAGGTCATTTTTTTCTAGCTCCCATTGAGCCTTAGATCAATATTTCTCTGGGCTTATTGGATGTTAATAGATGTGCTCTCCTGCCAACAACAACACAACCAAAAAAAAGGTCTTAGTTTGGGTTTCCCTAAAAAGAAGGCTTTGAGTCAGGGATTCAAGAGCAAATAGTCAAATAGTGACACACACCTTTAATCCCAGGCAGGGGTAAGAGGATCGTGGTGCGTTAGAGGCCACCTGAGACTACAGTGAATTCCAGGTCAGCAAGACTCTACCTCAAAACAACAACAACAAAAGTTGTGCAAACACTTGACTGAGGAAGTGGTCCATCCCAGGAACCATCAATAATAGAGGAGTGATGAGAGACAGAGAAGGGAAGGGACCCAGTATAAGAACAGGCTTCCCTTCCTAACTGAGAACCAACTGAGCAGTATACCTGCCAGCTCCTCATTTACAGTTGACTGAGCACTACTTTGAGGGCACTGGGGAGATGTAGTGAATTACTTATTGTTAGGACTATTAGCGAGGTGAGCACATTCCTATAGCTACACACACACACACACACACACACACACACACACACACACACACACACAGCCTTTGAACGAGACTTACAAATGCTCATGGAAATCCAAGTGCAGTGCAGCCTGGGGATACAACAATGTGACAGACAGGAGCTTGAGCCACACTGAGGAAAACAGTACGTGGTCCTTGTCCTCCTCTGGGTCATCCAGAAGCTCTTTACTATATTGAAAACTACCCACGGAACTTACATAGTTGGGCCTGATGGAATCAGCACATCAAACATACATCTAGTAGAACTATTGATGAGCAGCTTTCACTTTGGGAAAAGCCACTCACGATAGATGAAGATTGGTCATGAAACATAGGTCAGTCATGAACCCCACATGTTGCTAAGTGAAACCAATAGGTCCCTTGATAATAGGCCAACTCCAATGCAGCCCAAGTCTTATATCATATCTATTCTGAGTCATCTATCTACCCTTGATCTGGTAAAAGGCCATTGAAGACTGGGCATATTCATGTTGGTTGCATGAAAAATGATCTGGGCCAGACCCTTAGGGATTTTACTCAGGAAGCATGAAAACATATAGGCAGTTAGAGGAGAAATGTAGATGTAAAGGTGTATAAAGAAAAAAACCAAGAGGTGAACGTAGTGGCACATGTCTGTAATCCCAGTACTTGGAGGGCTGTGGTGGGAAGATTTCAAATTTGAGGTCAGACTGGGCAGTATAGAGTGTTTCAGACCAGCTTTCAGCTATATAGGGAAACCTTGGCTCACAACAAAAGCAAAAACAAAGAACAGAGAGAGGACACAGTACTGGAACTAGGAGAAGTAGAGTAGGTGCTGTGATGGATCTCGTTAAAGAGAAATGATGATGAACCCACAACCATAAGAAAGCAAAGTCTAAGAATTGACTGACAGGATGACACTGATGACCACAGTAAGTGCACCGAGCTGGTTGCAATCAGACACAAAGAGGAACAGACATCCTGACTGCTGAGTCATATCACGGGAGGAACTCCAGGGTGAAGGTCCATAAACTGCCAGACCTCGTTAGATTGCCAGGGCCTCATTAGATCCAGAAATGCCTTCCCCGCTCTTGGACTTGTGAAGTCTGGCTGGCTTTAGCTATTTACTTAAAATTCCATGAAGTTCCATGTTAATCCTTGCATAAGCTACTGCTTCCTTGAATTTGTTTATCACTGTTGTTTGCAAGGCATGCCATGAGGCTCCTGCCAAAAACTCATGGAAGAGTAAGATTTCTGTGTCTAGTCTAGGTACTGGGAAACTTCCACTGTGTCTGGAGAAAACCCAAGACATTTGTATTCTGGTTGAGAGCGTGTCTTGAAGAAAATTACTCAACCGTGCCTACTACTTTCTAACCTCTATCCAACAATCTGAACTTGGACTCCTACTTAGGAAAATGATCTGGTATAGAGAACTAAAATGGAGAATAATCAGGCAAGTAAACTGCATCAAGGGGCTGATGGTGGCAGGGGTTGGGGGAAGATCTCAGGGCCTTTCACCTATATAAGCATCTTCTTCGCTATGTATTTTTCTACTTAATAGGAGTATGCTTTGAAATGGCCTGGTGGACACAAGTTAGGCTTAGGCTTCAAACACATTCAGGTTCCAGTCTCAAAGCACACAACTTTCAGTGTGTGACAGGGAGGAAAAATTATTCGAATTTGTCAGACACACTACTTCTCTCATTTTTAAAATAATACTTAGTCTCCAGAATTATGTTCATGGCTAAATACAATGCTGAAAACCACAATAAATTATAAATATGTATTTTCCTCCCCCATAGAAAAGGAAAGGAAGTCATCAGGAGATCTGCCTTGCCTCCGCCTCTCTAAGTCAGCTTTACTAACTCGTAACCTAGCTCTAGTCAGAGGAGGCTGGAATTTGAAAATTTTTATATAGTCTATTTCCTTGTGTAGCAGACATTGTGCATAAAGTTTCTAAGAATCACAAAAATCCTCGGTTGCTAGTATGACTGTTATGACCCACTCCTTGTCTTACAGCTGAAGAACCTGGGGCCAAGAGAGTTGGGCCTTGCCTGGGTTCCACAGCTGGTCCACAGCAGAGATGTCAGCAGAACCTGCCTTCTCCATTTGTCTGCATTTGTCCTATTGAGCTTGGTTTTGTTGTTGGTTTTTAATATAGACTAAGTTCTCTGTTCAGACTAAAATATCTCCCCAGAATGTTTGAAATTTCTCCTTCCTTCCTTCTTCCCTCCCTCTTCCCCTCTCTCCCTCCCTCCCTCCCTCCTTCCTTCCCTTCCTTTCTTCCTTCTTTCCTTCCTTCTTTCTTTCCTTCCTTCCTTCCTTTCATTCTCTCTCACTGGAAAAAAATCTAAAAACATTTTGCCTTGTAGATTTAGCAGTATGGTTGTTGGAAGGCTGTTTCCCTCCCTTCTTGCCCAGCCTTCTTCTCAAAAGTGGGTCAGGGTCCTACCTTGACTGGCGCTGCAGTAGCTTCCTCTGACTGCACTCCTTGAAGACTGGTGTGAATCTAGCTCCAGTGGTACAGGTTGGCTAGATGAATGTTTTTTCAAATGCAAAAATTCTTTTTATTATGTCAAAATATTCCCAAATGAACAGCAATTATTTTTATATAAAGAGCTGAGGAAACAGACTTGTCCTTGATCAGAGACTTACAAATTACACACATTCCCTGTAGTAGTTACTGAAGGCCTAAAAGGTTATGAACTTAGAAAATCTCCTGCCTGTTGGGCTACTCTTATCAGAACCCAAGGAAAAGTACAAATGAACAGTTTTCTAAATTTATGCCTTTACAATTCTCCCAGGATGCATTAGTTCAAAGGCTTTATTAATCGGGTGAAGGACAGATTGCTAGTCCCAAATTTTGATATATGTTCAAACATCCATTTTCAAATATTTTCTACACGCTTCCCTCCTCCTAAGAGAGTGCTTTTCCACTTGTGACCTGTCGCTAGCTGAAATAGACAAGTTGTCATTTCTTTACCTGAAGTAGTTACTCCAACCACCACATTGACACCCAATCCTTTGTGACATGACTGAGGTGCTGCTCTCATCACACACACACACACACACACACACACACACACACACACAAATGAGAAACAAAATCATATCCAAAGGCACAACAATCTCCAGCAAGCTGATCTTCCTTTACTAAGAATGGAGAGTTCTCTTTTCAAAATGATTTACAAATAATGATCCCAACAACAACAGACCTGTAAATAAATAGACCTGGACTAGAAAGATGGCTCAGCTATTAAAGGCACTTGCTAGCAAAGTCAGAAAAGTCAGACTGCCTGGGTTTGATTCCCCAGTTACCCACCTAAAACCAGATGCACAAAGGGGCACATGTATCTGGAGTTTTTTTTTTTTTTTTTTGTTTTGTTTTGTTTTTTTGCAGTGGCAAGAGGCCCTGATGTGCTTATTTCCTCTCTCTCATTCTTTCTCTCTCCTTGCAAACAAATAAATAAAAATATTTTTTAAAAATAAGTAGACCTTGAAAGACACCCTCACACCAAGACTCTTTATAAGCCTCACAGTGCCTGCATGAAGCAAGAGAAAGTCCTCAAGTTTCCCTTTCTTATTTTCAAGAACACTCTTAAGTTGGATAGAAGGGTAAGAATCAAAACAGAGAGATTCTTTAAACACATATACAGTTAATGAGTGGAAGTTTAGACCCTCCCTCAGCTTTAAAAAGGAGTTTTTCTACACATTAGTGAACCATGAGGGAGTTAATGAGAGAAGAAAAACTTTAGGATGGAAGGGTAGAGAATAATAAGATTCTCATTTATCTAAGGCAGAGCTGGGAATTGATGAAATTGAAACTCAGGAAAGATCTATTAACACAGGGGATATTGATCTCTTGGTAGCTCTTGGAATCCAGTCACTATCCTCTAAAAGTTGGTGTGTCTCTGGTGAGTCGGGTCTGGTGGAAGTTAAAGTAGAAAAACTTGGTAAGCTTGAGACAAATCCTAACAGCCTATCTTAATCATGGCCATATCATATACCGAACATCCTATGAAATTCTACCATGATTACATCTGTGTCCTATGTCACATTACAACTTAAACTGAAAAAGATTCATCGTGTTGCTGTGGATACGTACTACATGGGCACATGTGAGGAAATGAGCAAAAGACAATTAGAGACAGAAACAGTCCTGGTATGGAAAGATGAAAAAAAATATAAGCATTGACTTGAAATTTTAGACCACAACTTTAAAGAAATGTTAAAAGAGATGAGCACTTTTGAACAAAAGTCAAACACAAAGATATCCTAAAATGCCATTTGTCTAAAGTGCAGTAATGGAACAAACTGGTTCCTGCTATAGAGTCAGGACCCTGGTTCTGGAGTCGGGCACACAGGGACCTCGGCTGGGTGCACCCCATCACTGCTTCATGCACTTTCCATGTGCTCAGCTTGGGAACATTTGTCAAGAAGCACCCTTGCCATTCACTTACTCTCTGGTTAGTTGGGTGTGACGTAGATCAGAGAAGGCTCATTGGAGAATAACCCTAGAGAAGGGACAGGAAGAGTTGGCAGATGGGGACACAGCTGGCAAAGCTACTGCCTGGGCATGGGGGGGGGGGAGCGCCGCACCTAAGATGGCTTATGGAAACGATTCAAGAGATGTAGAAATGACCAGGCTCTGGTAACTAACTGTCCTGCTCAGTCATTGGCTGGGGCCACTTGGGCAACAGTGACCTCAGAGCTGAAATGAACCTGAGCTGTGAAGAGAATGAGCCATCATCTGCTCACATACCTTGCTATCAAATACCTAGAATTATAGTGTCTGGATTCTAAAACACACACACACACACACACACACACACACACACACACACACACACACACACTTTTCCAACTATCCTTCCTGAACCTTCCTGCTCATAACCTCTTACCCTCATACCATGTTCTCAGCCTAGCCCAGCCGCATGTCCTGGTTCCCGGACCAAAGGACTCCAGGCTTGCCTACTCTTGTAGCCACCTTGGTGCTATGATAGATTCTACACAGGAGGAAATTTCTAGACGTTCAGGGCAGAGCCAAGTGTATAAAGCAGGAAGGTTCTGCTGAGAACAAAATGAAATCACAATCATTTGAGGGTGACATCGTTAGAAATATCTTACATCCACTGAGAAGTGATCAGCAGTCTTTTACCTACCCTTTTACAGTGTCGGAGCCAATAGAGATCCAGTGCTGAAACAATCCAATGACTCCTCATGAATCGCTACAGCGGGAGACATGTGTCATTTCAGCTGCGCAAAGTCTGTCTTCTTTGTTTGGAAAGAGAATGCACCTTCCTGCCACAGTGAGCAGCGTTGATGGGATTGTCAGCTGAGGTAGCCTTGCACTCCCAAGTCATGACAAGAACATACAGCCCAAACTGGACCACTCCAACTCTTGGAATTTGGAATCTTCAACATTGGAACACAAAGACAGGGAAAAAATAGAGATTTATTACAGAAAGGTATCTTGACAAAATGGTCCAATAAATAGCTCCAATTTTTTTACTCCTTCAGAGCTGTCTTTTGACCAAGCTTTTGTGTTTGTGTGTGTGTGTGTGTGTGTGTGTGTGTGTGTGTGTGTGTGTGTGTGTGATGGTTAGGTTTTTGTTTGTTTTTTAAAATCGATATTTTTATTGTCCAAACTTAGATACATTGTATTAGTAAATATTACGTTGGTATCCCCGATTCCCTTCTCCCTGTCCCCAAATCACTGGGTATCCTCCTCGGTGGGTATACTGGATCTTGACTAAGCTTTTTAAAGAATAGAATAGTTTTAGTAAATTCCTGCTACAAGAATACAAGCCAACTGCTTAGCACTTGGTTCTATTAAAACCAGAGCCATATTTCATCTATTTATTCAACAAAGGTTCATCAACATTACTGAGACTTATTGGTCATGGCAGCATCTCAGCGAGCTATTCTCCTCTCTGCCTAAAATAACAATAGCGCAACCACACAGGCACAATAGAAGTAGGCATGGGTACCAGGCTAGGTGAGGGAGAGGTACCTCTTACTGTGGGTCCTAGAGGCCCCCATCCAAATTCTCAAATTTATTCTTGGCTCTGATCACCTTAGGCTGTTTGTTGAGTTCCTGATGACATAGTCAACCACCTTGTTCTATATTTAGTCTGATACTTTTGTCTCGGCTGCCATGTTTCCTGCAGGTCCCGCTGGGGTTGCGGTGGGCAGGCAGAGCATGGCTTCGTGGTGGTCCTGCTCGGGCCAGTCTCTGCAGCTTCAGACTTCTGTCCAGATCCTGAATTGCTATTGACAGAAACCCCGAATACTGCACCTATTCAGTTGAGAATGTTGGTGCTGTTAAGAATTCAACAAAAGGGGCTGGAGAGATGGCTCAGTGATTGAAGGTGTTTGCATGTAAAGCCTGCAGCCTGGGTTCAGGTTCCCCAGTACCCATGTAGAGCCAGATGCACAAAGTGTCACATGTGTCTGGAGCTGGGGAGATGGCTCCATGGGTAAGAATGCTTGCACCAGCATGAGGGCCTGAGAGGACCCGAGAGCACTGAGTCTGATTCTCTAGAACCCTTGCCACACACATCTGTAACGCCAGGCCAGAAATCAGTGAGATTTGCTGACAGAAAAACAGCAGCTCCAGCTTGCGTGAAACAAGCAGATGAGTAATAGATAGGCTGTGTGCATCTGCATACATGCACACATCACAGCTCAGACAACACTAAACATACTCTAAGGAGACAGTACAAAACATCAAGTTTCTGAGCCAGGCATGGTGGCGCACACCTTTAATCCCAGCACTCAGGAGGCAGAGGTAGGAGGATCGCTGTGAGTTTGAGGCCACCCTGAGACTACATAGTGAATTCCAGGTCAGCCTGGGCTAGAGCGAGACCCTACCTCGAAAAACAAAACAAAAAAAAGTTTCTAAGAAAACTACAATATCTGAATATATATAATGTGCATGTGTGTGTGTGTGTGTGTGTGTGTGTGTGTGTGTGTGTGTGTGCTGGATGGGATTAACAGCAGATTAGACATTGCAGAACTAATTAGTAGGTTTAAAGACAGCAATAGATATTACAGTTGGAGCAGTGTGAGAGAGAAAACTAAAATAAAAAAGGAAGAGTAGCAGTGGAGATGTGATAACTTCAGGAGGCCTAATAACTAGAGACCTAAAAATAGAGCAGGAAGGAAATGGTTAACAAGAGATTAATAAAAATGTCACCAATTTCACTGCTCATCGATGCAAGAATCTCAGCTAATTTCCAGAAACAAGAAACACAAAAAAACAACACTAAAGCATATCATGGTCAAATTGTATAAGGCCAGTGATAAAGAGAAAAATTATTAAAATCTTTTAGAGACTGCAGATGAATCTGAGAAATTTATTAAGTCGTTACGCTGGGGCTGGGGAGATGGCTCAGTAGATAAGGCTCTTGCCAAGTGAGCATAGGTACCTGAGCTCGGATCCCAGAACCCATGTAAATGCCAGCAGTGAACAACAAGACCCCAAGCAGGAAGGTGAGGACTGACACCTGAGGTTGTCCTCTGACCTCCACACACATGCTGGACACGCGCATGCCCATGCTTACACACAAGAACATGTACATATGTCATCCACACACATCCAGAGAGAACTTACTATGTCTAGTACTTGTGGAATTGTTTTCCATTTCTTCTCTCTTCTTTTTCTGTTTCCCTCAGATATAAGGTCTAGAAAAAGTTATATATATATATTACATATATAGATACATGAACACATATATACATATATAATATATATGATATATATCTTTATATATATATATATATCTTGCTTACACTCCTGGCTCTTTGGATTCCAATGAAATGTGATAGAGAAATAATTTTTCCATAAACAATATGTGTTTCTTGCCTTGAAGGAACACACAGTTGAGAAACTCTTTAAAAATACTGAATAGGTAAGCTCTTAGATTTGTGCTTTATTTTTTTTTAGGATATTTATTATCAAGTATTTTTATACAAAAAATGTGAATATTTCAAGTTGCTTATGGGTAAAATTTTACAAATGAAAAATAATCTTCCCGTCTTCATAATAAGCATGCTTTGAAGTAGTTCTGTGCTCATAGAGGGATGGAAAAGAGACATCTAAGACAAAGGAGATTCCTGACTTCTCCTCCCCTCCCTCCTCCTTCTCCCTCTCCTCCTCTCCCTACCCTAGGGTCCCTAGATTAGGCTGGCCTCAAATTACCTATGCAGCCTAGAATGACCTTGCACTTCTGATCCTCCTTCCTCTATCTACCTCATGAGTGCTGGCATTGAAAGTGTGACCACCACGCCCAATGAATCCCAGCGTTTGATAGTTTCTAAGTGTCAAGTATGAAATGGGAGGATTCATAGCTGTGTGACCTACATGTGCATGCATGTGTGTGTGTGTGTGTGTGTGTGTGTGTGTGTGTGTGTGTGTTCGCGTGTGGGTGTGGGGACAGGAAATTTTAGAGGTGACTGTCATCATCCACTTCACACACACAAAAAAAAGTCCAAAGAATTGTTTCTAGCAAGTGCACTTTTGATGTGAGACTTGTTCTCTCTGGGTGTTCAACATGGAGTGTGAACGTTTGCAGAAAGTTTTAGCATGCTGCCTGGTTGTCTATTTGGGTTGTATAAGCACAAAAGCCTGGCCTGTCTTTTCCTTACCCTCCCAGCCCCTTGGTCTGCATTTTATATTCCCTTCTTTTGCCATTGAGGTGAGCATTATTTTGAAAAGGAAAACAAAATCAACCAACCAACCAAAAACAAACAAACAAAAAAAACCAAGCTTGACTGAGAGGATTTTCTGTTCCCTTTGGCTGTCTTTGGTTGTCCCTCAACTGGCCACTGGAGACTCTGCTGCAGTATTTTTCAATCGCCATTGGCACCAGCTGGGAATGGATGTATCATGAAACTTCCATAATAGAAACAGCCACAAGGAATAGAGGGCTTGTAAATGTCTCCTCTCCGGCAGGCAAGGGCTAACTTCTCTCTTGGCGAGTCCCCCTGCCTTGCTATTTGCTCAGATGCTTTTATTCTAGGAGGGATAATGTTATGGAGGGACATAAAGTTTTAGTATTGGAGATGGCTAAATTGCACACCAGGTAGCTGGATCTCTTTTTTTCTGGTTCTGATGTATTCTAAGACCAGTTATACTTAATGCATCTGATTGCATCTGGTCCCCAGGTCAAAAAAAGACATAGAAAATATAAATAACTGGAACTGATAGGAACATTTTGCCCAAACTTCCACCCAGAACATAAATCCCTTTTATTGAATTCATAACAGCACCAACATTCTCAACTGAATGGGTTCAGTGTTTGGGGTTTCTGTCATTAGCAAATCCAGAATCTGGACAAAAGTTAATCAAGGAATTTCTGAAGCCACAGAAGAGCAGGGCCACCTCAAAGAGACCAGACCACCACACAAACCGTAATGGATGGCACTCTCTAACCCCCCAGCAGGACCTGCACAAAAGTATCAGACTAAATATACAACAAGGTGGTTGAATATGTGATCAGGAACTCAACAAACAGCCTAAGGTGATCAGAGCCAAGAATAAATTTGAGAATTTGGATGGTGGCTTGTAGGACCCACAGTAAGAGGTATTTAGTTAGTACAGCTTCCATGCTCCTTACTACCCACCCAAGATCTGCGGTCCTCCTGCCATCACTGGATTCTTTTCCTTCTGCTTCTTCTTGGGCACATGGTGGAACCTTTGCCAACAGTATCACATGCTTTGGGCTTCTGCTATAAATGCTGAGCCTTTCATGTCTTAGCCTGTCTATGTTGCTATAATGAGATACAACAGACTAGGAACTTTAAAAGAATCTAAATGTATGGCTCACATGTCTGCGGTGGGAGGGGGCTGAAGTCCAAGGTCAAGGTGCTGGCAGGAGCCCAGTCTCTGAATCCAAGATGGCACTGTGAACAGCACTTCCTCCAGGTGGAGGGATACTTTGTCCTCACATGGCAGAAAGGAAGGAGGAAGAGCAAGAAAGACCTAGCTGGATCCCTCTAGCTCTTTCTAAGATCTCTCACCCCACTTTTGAGGAAACCACTGCAGGATTCACTCATCTTGAGGACTGAATTTCAATGTGAATTTTGAAGGGTAGTTTGGTGAATTCATATGTAAATTAATGCTCAGAAGCAGGTAGGGACTGCTCTTGTTTGCCAAACATATGGCCCAGAAGTGGGAAAGCCTTCAGATAGGCTGAGGAGTCCAGGTAGAGTGATGAGGAGACAGCCATCTCTCGACCCCAATCTGAGGTGTTATTCAAAGTGCCCAGTCAGACCAGAGCACAAAGCAGAACGCCATCACATGCACAGAGAAGAGGGGAACAGTGTATGGCTACCATGGTACCCCGAGCTTATGCTGGGCCACCAGGTATGGAGAAAGCAGTTGTCATCGTCTGCTCAGCTAACAAGTATTTATCAAGCTACAAACAACATCACACAATAAACAGCAGCCAATTGTGAGGTGAATCAGAGCTTTAGACTGGGAAGCAGGTGCCAAGGAAGCTGTTTCTAAGGGATTAAGGCACTAGCTGAGACCCATGGCTGAGCTGGCATCAGGCAGTTAGAGATGGGGTGGGCAACATTGACAGGACAGACACAAGAGCTGACCGATTGTGGCTGCTCGCCCATGCCTTGAGACACAGAAACATGACTTAGCTCACATCCCTGGAGAAATTTCTGTCACTATAACACAATAATCAACATAAAAAGAAAAGAGGTTTTGGCTCAAAGTGTTATTCTATCCATGATTTGTCCCATTGCTTTTGGCCCAGTGGTAAAACAGTGCATCATGGTGGCAGGAAGTGTGGCAGAATTGACCCGTTCACCTCATGGCTAGGAAGGCAGAAGGAAGGAAGGAAGGAAGGAAGGAAGGAAGGAAGGAAGGAAGGGAGAGAGGGAGTGAGGGAAAAGGGAGGGAAGAAGAAGAGAGGGAGGGGAAAGGAAGAAGAAAGAAGGAAGGAAAGAAAGAAAAAATAGAGGCTGGAACCCCCAAATCTCTTTTCTAGGTACCCCTCCAGTGACTTAAAATATTGCTAGGTTCAATCCCTGGTACTTTGAGAAACAGACAAACCAGCCCAGACAGACCTGCATATGCATTTTTTAGAGGAAAGGCAGGGAAAGAAGAGTGGAGCTGGGATTGAGCATCTCTGTCGCCCAGTGTCCTTGTCCAGACAGCTGGGGGCTGATTTGTGTGGGCTAACATCTTCAGGTGTTGAGCAGGGTGGAAATGAGGTAGGGTTTTCTGTAATCTTTGGAGGCTTTTGGTGGTTGCAGATGAAAATAAATTCTGAACTTCTCTAAGTAGATTTCATGAAGTATATCTGGTAAATTACCAATAAAACTTATCTGAGTTCATCTCATATCTGGGGACCCTTAAAGCTGCTATCATAAAACGCAACTGATGAAAGACTTTCTTATTGATTGCAATCATTATTGGCTTAGCCCGCCCAGCAGAAAGCAAATATGCATTATACCCTTTGAGAAAACGCATTTCAGGACCACACCAATTTTACGAGACAGGCCTAAGAGATGAAAGCATGTATTCAAACCCTCTGTGGTTTTTCTGGAAGTCTGCTTTAACCAGGAGGCTCTCTACAATCCAGAAAACTCCAGAGCAAACTCCAGAGTGAAATCTGCTCTGATTCATGGAACCTGGAAGTGGCTATGTGGTCTGATTAGAAAGAGGCTTCCAAGCCCAGGTGGCCTAATTTGCTATTTTATACTACAGTAAAATCTCACTTCTATTAACTCAGCATACCAACTATTGATCTGAAAATAAAATTAATTCTTGCTTTCCCATAACAGAGAAGAGTTGCAGTTTATAATGAGTAAATGCTCATGCTCTGATTGCATAATAGAAATCATTATGTTTCCTTATTACAAAGGTACCTAATTAGCAAAGATTCTCATTTCCCCTGATGTCATGGGAGGGGAGGCTGGCAATTACTATTCTAAGCACACAGCTGTCCCTCAGGTACATCAAAATTTGTATCGCGCAAATTCCTTTTGAGACAAAGCCTTGGAGTGAAGCAGAATATAGATTTGGTGTGAGGTTCTGAAAGGTGAAAGATAAAGTGATCTATTAAGTGGCAATTGTGTTCATTGGAAAACAACCAGGAAATTCTTCAGTCTCCCTGGATGTCCTCCACAATTCTTCACTCTGCCTTCATAAAAACATCCCTTTGAATTATCTGCATAATAAATAGAGTAGTTTGTAATGTTTCCCACTGTCCCTGAGGTTCTCCTGGCACATGAAAACCTTAAGAGATGCTAAATATAATCCCAGAAGTTACAGCACAGTTAAGTTTATAAAAAAATTTAATTAAATGACAATATCCAAAGCCAGAGGTGTGGCAAATTTTTTCCTCATACATTGCTGGTTATTTGGCAAATTGGCAAATAGTACGTTAATGTGTATAATTAACCTTATGAATGTTTAGTATTCTTTCAGAGGACCTTCCATCCTATTATGTCAGCCCAACAGAGGGAAGAGTTATGTGGGAAGACCGTCTTCAACGAACCACTAGTGAGAGTAAAAACTCTGGATATTTGCTCATTCATAGGCAAAAAATATTAAATACTTACCAGAAGCATTTAAAAGACATCTGCAAGACTACCTTAATCCACATGCGATGATAGTCAGAAATATTACCAATTAAGGCCGGAAGCATCGTGACCTACGCAACTGCAATGAAAGGGAGTCCACCATGGTGGTGCAATGCCTATAATGTCAGCACTTGGGAGATGGAGGCAGAGGATCAGGAGTTCAAGACCAGGCTTAGCTGCATGAGTCTATCTCAAAAGAAGAAAAGGAAAGAGAAGAGAAGGAAAAGAAAAAAGATCAAATGCAATGGAAGAAAGGAAGACAAGGAAGGAAGGAAGGAAGGAAGGAAGGAAGAAAGGAAGGAAAACGAGGGAGGGAAGCCAAAACTCCCCAAAAAAGCAAATTGGGAGACATAAGTTTTGCTATATCAATAATTACACTAAATGTTACTAAACAGATACAGGTATCAAACCATCCTTCTGTGTATTTCAAATTTACAGAATAAAAATGTTAGTGAAGCAAACATTCCAATTAACTTCATGGACTATCATACTCTTCATGTGTATGCATATACAATATTGGGGTTGAAGTCAGAGATGCTCACATGATAGAACACATGCTCTATCACTGCTTTTAAAAATAAAATGACTCTATGCTTGGCCTGATGGTACTGGTTTATAATTCCAGCTACTCCAGAGACAGAGGCTGATGTAGGATTGACAATTTGAGACCAGCCTGGGCTACACTGTGATACTAGCCGAGGCTATGTAACAAGATCTTATATCAAAGAAACGAAGGATGGAAAAGATGTCATGGAAATATAAATCATAAGAAAGCTGGTGTGTCTTTATGAGCAGACAAAGCAGCATGCGAGTCTGAGAATCTTATGCGAGATAAAGAGAAACATTTCATAATGATAGAAGAATCAATTCCTCAGAAAAACATACCAATCCTCAATTCCCACATGCCTACTGACATAAATTTCAAACACACAAACCAAGATTGGTAAAAACTAAGGAGAAATAAGTGAATCCATAATCATGGGTAGATTATTGTCTTTGAATCATGATATATAATTGATAGCTTAGCTTATAATCATCTCTGGGATGACTTGTCATTTAGTCCTGAAGAAAGGGTCACAGGTTAAGTCCCCTTTGGATCTGAAAAAAAAGTGAAGGACAGGTCTTTGATGGGTATGGCAGTGGGAAAGGCTGGTGGAGTTGGGAAGAGAGAATAGCTCTAGGGGTGTATGGGAAGAAAAATCAAAAAGGAGAACAGATTATGACATGGGTGGTAGGAATTTTGAATGGTATAGAAGAGTGTTTTCCCCATGCTAGAACGCCTGTTCCAACGCTTCAAGAAGAATCCTGGAGGAGTCACTAAGCCTCTCTAATCTGAATTCTGACACGTAGAAAACTGAAGAGGTGTATCTACCTTATGAGAGAGAAGTTCAATGCGATGGAAGTTAAATGAAATGATAGGGAGGAAGAAAGGGAAGGAGGGAACAAAGTTTCCTAAAAGAGCAAGTCAGGAGACATGTCTTGCTGTATCAATTCCATAGAATGGTTTACAGAGAGTGCTGGCAACACTGTATCCCCCCCCCTTTTCAGTTTCCTGTGAGGAACTAGGGAATGTACTAGGGACCCCCGGGACCCAAATCACTGGGTAAAGAGGGAAAATAGCTCATCTAATCTGAGACAGTGTGGAAAATCCCAAGGGGTCCACAGTCTAGGAGCTGTTCTTGACCTAAGACAAAATGAAAGTCCCTCCATATTGATTCTGAATCTACTTCCTTCCAGTTGGTTCTAGTGTTCTGCCTTCATGTCTAGATGCTCACGCTGCCTCCCACAAGTGAAATTGTCTCAAGAAAGTTTCTAGAATTTGAATTACCTAGACCCTTTGCCAACATCAGTTCATTGATTGGCCACCAGACAAGACCTCATACAACATCTCCTTGAAGGACACTTCTCTTGCCTCAATCCAAACATGTAAATGCTTTAAAAAATTATACTGATATAAAACTTAAAAAAAAAGTTATCTGGGTCTTAGACAACCAGTAACTATCATCATTTTCTCACAGGCCCTATCTAAGATTCAGATTCCTTTGGGGGTGGAAAGAATGTAAGAGTCATGGTGGGGGAAAATATCCAGAGACATCACCCCCCCTCAGCAACAACACACAAAGGGGGAAGAAAAAAACAGAAAAACTGGCTACCTCTGGTGCAGTTCATACCCCCTAACCTATGGACAGATCCAGTATGCACACCAAGGAGGGACCCCAGAGGTAGGGGACAGAGAGGAGGGAAATGAGGACACCTTCACAAGATTTGCTCATACAATGTATAAACTTATTCATAATAAAGATATTAATTTTTTAAAAAGATTCAGATTCCTCAAGGATGTCTCAGACTTGTGTCATGTGACCATTCCTACTTGGGGGGGGGGCGGAGTTAGGAATCCCAGTATAAGAGAAGGAATTCTGTTACCAGAAGAGAGAAATGGATTGGATGCTGGGCAGACAACACAGCAGTGCTGGTGACATTGTAGGAAGTCCAGGCTTCAGCACAATCCCTCCCAGCCTCACAGTACTACACGTTGAAAAAGCATCTCTCCCTCCTGTTCCTGCAGCGCTAGGTTCGGTTATAATCATATGTCAAAGTATCATTAAGCGAGTAGCACGGGAAATCAACTAGGAACATTTCCTTTTAAACTTTGCTGATTTTTCAAAATTGCTTTGCAGTCTCGGTAATGATTTCTTGCCCTGTTTTTAATGCCTCTACAGAGAAAGTACCACCATACATGATGTTAGCCCCATTAGACTTGAAGAAAGCATTATTTATTATTATAATCAGGGTTATGATGCATTAAAAATAGCAAAGAAAAATTTTCCCACAGACCTGTTCAAAGCCTTGGAAGTTGGGGTTGAAGCTAGCAGGCTTCCCCTTTCTTGGTTCCAGGAGGTGTTGAGGTTCTTGAGGCAAAGCGGGGTGACAGCTGGGGAGACTTGCTCACAGCATTATAGGAAGCACTCAGACATTTCCTACACTGCACTGGAGAAAGGTGGGACCCTGGTTGAACTCATCGGGTCCTAGACAAGTTGAATAAGGGAGAGGCTCTGGCATCTGGGTGTTAACCTTGAGGGAGGAAAGATGGATCAGCCATGGACAAGCCAGAGCATAGGCTGGATGGGAGACTGTTACATTAATGCAATACTGTATTTCATCAGCATACAAAGCAGAAATCGATGCCTATATGCACCCTTCCATTTGTAACTATTATTGTACGACTCCACCTTTTCGAGGTTGGCTGAACTTTCTCTATACTGACAAAGATGTCACCGAGTTGTTTAGAGGAAAGTTGCATTGAAATTAGGGTGAAAACAAGGAAAATAGAGGGGGCGTGAACCTTATCTTAGATTCACACACAATGAAGTCATTTTTTGGTTTTGTTTTGGTTTTTGGTTTTTCAAGGTAGGGTCTCGCTTTAGCCCAGGCTGACCTGGAATTCACTATGTAGTCTCAGGGTGGCCTCAAACTCACATCGATCCTTCTACCTCTGCTTCCTGAGTGCTGGGACTTAAGGTGTGCGCACCACGCCTGGCTATAATGAAGTCATTTTAAGATTTGCATTGCCAATGAGCTAATGCCCAATTAAATAAAAATCTTAAGGCTCAAGTAATAAGTGTTTGATTAACTTCATTCCTAATGTATAGTTTTCAATTCACTAATCTTAGCAAGTTATAGCTAAATGACAAAGTATTCATTTGGCATTTAAAAATATTTTTATTTATGGGGCTGGAGAGATGGTTCAGTGGTTAAGGCGCTTGCCTGCAAAGCCTAGCGACCCTGATTTGATTCCCCAGTACCTACATAAAGCCTGATGCATCTGAAGTTGGTTTATAATGGCTAGGGCCCCTTGTGAGCCCATTCTCTTTCCGTCTCTCTGTCTGTCTCTCCCTGCAAATAAGTAAATAAAAATATTTTTAAAAAACATTTTTATTTGCAAGGAGAAGGGGGAGGGGAAATGGGTACACAGGGCCTCTAGCTGCTGCAAACTCCAGATGCCTGTGCCACTTTGTGCATCTGGCTTTTCGAGGGTACCAGGGAATCAAGACCAGGTCATTAGGCAATGGTGCCTTAACCTCTCAGCCATCTCTCCAGCCCTTTTTTGCACTTTTTTACTGGTCTGAAAATAAGACTTTTCTCTATCCTTAAGCCAATTTCACAGGTCATCATGAAGATAGACACCTGAGAAGCTGCTGAGTGTAGAGGAAGCTGGTAAAGAGTAAGATAGCAGAGGTGGGAACAGCTGTCTTAAGTGTTCCTACTCTGCATCCTTCACAGTCACATGATGCTGAACACTGCAGGGCCTTCCTCCCACTTCCACAGGTATTTGTTTTGACCCTGTCACTCAGTGGGTATCTGAAGAACTATAGGACATCCCTTCTTGTTACAAAGAAATTTCCTTTGCCCTTGATCTGCAGCTAAAATGGTGCTTAACTACTGAGTTAAGAAGTAGATTTGGGGGCTGGAGAGATGGCTTGGTGGTTAAGGTGTTTGTCTGCAAAGCCCAACAACCCAGGTTTGATTCCCCAGTACCCACATAAAGCCAGATGCCCAAAGTGGCACATGTGTCTGGAGTTTGTTTGCAGTGGCTGGAGGCCCTGGTAGACCTGTTCTCTCTCTCTCTCTCTCTCTCTCTCTCTCTCTCTCTCTCTCTCTCTCTCTCTCCAAATAAATGAATAAATGATTTTTTAAAAAGAAGTAGATTTTAAAGTGCTGAGGAAATGGCTTGATGGATAAAGTGCTTGCTGTTCAAGTATGAGGACCTGGGTGTGGCCACACACATCTCTGACCAAAGCTTGAGTGGGTGGAGAATTGAGAATGACCGGGTTCTCTGGGTGGAGGAAGACATCCTCTCAAGGAAATACACAGGTGAGCCATAAGAGGATACCACATCATGTATTCCACACACACCACCCACCCCAACACACACACACAAAATAAATAAATGAATGAATGAATGAATGAATAGGAGGCAATGTTCCCCCTACAGAGTGAATACCAGTAATGGCACTGAGGGGGGCCCTGGGTGGAATGGTGGTGGGGTGAGGGGGTGGAAGGAGGAACATAAAAGTATAACCCAATGGGAATGTCATGGTTTGATCCAGGTGTCCCCCACAAACAAATGAATGTGTTCTGATAGATCGATCCTCAGCTGATGGCAATTCAGGAATTAGAACCTCGTTAGAGCTGTGTTGTTGGGGGTGGGATTATGGGGGTTATAAGCCAGCTTTCCCTTGCCAGTGTTTGGCACACATTCCTGCCGCTGTTTGCAGTGCTGTGGCAGAGGTGATGTCCAGCCCTCTGCTCATGCCATCGTTTTCCCTGCCAGGATGGAGTCTCCCCTTGAGTCCGTAAGCCAAATAAACCCATTCTTCCACAAGCCACCTTTGCTTGGGTTCTATCTGTGCAGCAACAAGAAGCTGACCACAATAGTGAGTGAGATTAGTAGGATCTCTCCATTGACCTAAAGCTTGTCAAGTAGGTAGGACTGGCTGGCTGCCCTGTCCACCCCCACAGCACTAGGATTACAAGTGTGCACCACTGCACCAGCCTTCTTGTCTTGTCTTGGTTTGTTTTTATTTTAAGGCAGCCCAGACTGACCTGGAACTCTGGACCAGGTTGGCCTCAAACTCATAGCAATCCCCCTGCCTCAGCTTCTCAAGTGCTAAGTGTGAACCACCATGCCCAGTGCCACCTACCTTTTATTGGGGAATCAATGCACATCCTCTTGCTATCGCTTTACTTACTGAGCGACATGTCCCCCCACTCTCAGCCCCAGCAAGTGCTATTCCAGCCGCCATAGATTTAAAAGTGAACCCTCAAGTCATAACCCTACATTTCCACAGACCCAGACAAAGATAACATAGCTTGTTATTTCTAATCCTTCCCCTCTGCTGTTTCGAGAGGCTGGCTAGATTGTGTTCGCTATGAAAGATGGCGTTGGTCTTTTCTAAAGGATTCCTCATGGCTTCATCGGTGATGAAGGGCACAGATTCTTCCCATTCGAAAGATGCATGATCCAGCTGTTCCCATTGTCATCTGTCACTTCTCCCCAATAAGAGAAGAGCAAGTTTTAATTCTTGTGACCTGAACATGTCCCTCCCATGAGAAGAGGGTCTTTTGTATTTGCACCCAAGATAATAACTTCTTTAAACCAGTAACTAGCTGTCAATCTGTTTTTGTTTATAGGTTCAAATGTTGGTATATATTTTATGTTTTAGGTCTTTAAAAAAAGCCATTTTGGCTAACGTGAAATGTCATACATCAAAACCTGATAAGCCAAGAGCTAAATGTTTGAAGACCTCTAAAGTAATAATCACCGAGTGCTTCATTTCAAAGCATACATCATACATCTGCTTCCACAGGATGAAGAGTCCATTAGAGTCCTGCCTTGGCACCCAGTCAGACATTTCTTCTTGGCATCTACAAGTCAGACTTGTCCTCCTATGGCAGCTAGCTGACACAGAGCCTCCCAACTTCTGCCTCACAGACAGAGCTGCTGCAAGCCCTTCTCCCTCTGCATCCTGAGAAATCCTGAGGACCATCTCAGGTGGCTCACAGGTATTTCAGCCTCAGAACCTTCCTGTGGCCACCACTGGAAATACTACTTGGAGATCCCCAGGGAATTCTTGTCCAAAAATTCCAGTCAACACTATCTGTGGCCACAGGGATTCCCCAACACCCACAGGCTGGCTGATTTCCAAAAAGTACCAGTGCTCATTCCTACCCTAGAGGGACCCAACATATTTCTATCAAAAGAGAAAAGAAAGCTTGCCAGGTAATCTGAAGTAGTCAAGTGACTGGAGACAATGACAGCCCTCCTGCAGTACAGAGCAAGCAGACTGGCACACTGGCCCCCAGCTGGCTGAGATCTAGCTGGAAACTGAACATCAAGTTTGCCTTGGTTAACGGCCACAACAGGAAGGACAGGAGAAAAGTCAGACTACCATGGACTAGACTGGAACCCCAAGTTCAAGCCATGGGAAGAAATGGGCAAATGGGAAAGCAAAAATCTTCCTAGACAATGGGCTGGAGAGATGGCTCAGCGGTTAAGGCACTTGCCTCCAGTGCCTAAGGCCCAGGGTTCAATTCCCCAGGACCCACATAAGCCAGACCCACAAGGTGGTGGCCCTGGTGTGTTTTCTCTCTCTTTCTCTCTCTGTCTCTCTGCTTGAAAAATGAATAAAATATTTTTTTAAAAAATCTTCCTAGACAAAAACAAACAAAAACACCCTTATTGTCCCATGAATATGCACTCATGTGAAAAAAGAAGGTGCTGCAACTTTGGGTTAAGGATGAATAAGAAAATAGATTCTTAAAGAAACTTCTGACTATATGGCTGTTGCGGTTGTTGCCTTATTACTGGGATAGAGCACCCCCCAAAAAAAGCAGTTGTTGGGAGTAAAGTTGTTTTTTATTGTGTTTTATTTTGGGCGTACAGTCTCTAGGGGGAAGCTTCACGACGGCAGGGAACAGCATGGCATGAGCAGAGGCTGGACATCACCTCTGCCACAGCAGGTAGAAAACAGCAGCAGGAGAGTGAGCCAAGTTCTGTCAAGGGGAGCTGGCTATAACACCCCCAACAATATACCTCCTCCAGAAAGTCTCCACCCCCCAAATTGCCATCAGCTGGGAACCAAGCATTCAAAGCATCCGAGTTCATGGGGAATGGCTAATTCAAATCACCACAATACCTTTCATAGATATGCTTTTATTATCTTTAACCATGAATAGGGAGTTTCCCTAGATGCTTAGAATCGCCCCTTCCAGAAGCTTTCATTCTAGAGCAAGAAGAGAGATATAAACAGATATAAATAAACCCACTATATGTCCCATTAACTGATCATTAGAGTTGAACAAGGACAGGGCGGTAAGGAAGAGAGGAAAGACACAGTTTGCAATACTAAATAAGGTGGTTGGAATGGGCTCACAGGAGTCAACTTAAAGGAGGAGTGGGTAGAATTGGAGATCTCTAGGGGAGAATAACAGGGGAACAGCTAGCGATGGTTCCCAACCAAGGATGATTCAGCCCACCAAAGGGACACCTAGGACTCTCTGGAGAAAGGTCTGATACCACAACTCTAGTGAATGTTCCTGGCGTAGAGGTGGGTGGACCATCTTACAGTGCACAGGTGAGCCCCTCACAGCAGAGAACCACCCAGAAGGGGAGACGCTGTGTATGTTGAAGTTTTATAGGAGATGGAAGCCTTCCTGCCTCTGTCTTAGATTATTGGGCAAGCTCCACTCACATACACGACTTCCCACAGCACGCTTGAATTCCCACGGTGTGTGCTTTCTCACAAGGCCTCTTCCCAACAGGTCTGGACTTTCTAGGGTCGTGCACAGCCCTGTTGTTGATTCTTTCCTTCACTACACCACCCCACCATCACCAGCACCCATGCACAAATAGATTCCTGAAAACCATCAGAACTCAGTAAAGGATGGGGAAAGTTCAAAAGGAGGGGATTTGCCTTGTCAGCGGTGTACAAGGAGTTAATTGTTTGTCAAAGAGAAATAGGGAAGATGACAGAAAAGCAAGAGGAAGGAGGAGACATTAGGTTGGAGGTGTGGCTCCTCAACAGACAACTTGTGTAGCATGCACAGGGCCCTGGATTGATCCCAGCGCGAGGGGAGAAAACAGCCCTGAGATGCAGATGAGACAGAGGGGTGTGTACTGAGGGTTCACAGTAGAAGCAACATCTAACTCACCCATCTCTGTCAACTTGTGACTAATGAGCAGACACTAGACACTTCCTGGGGTTTCCTTTTTTTTGTTTGTTTGTATTTTTGAGGTAGGGTCTCACTCTAGCCCAGGCTGGCCTGGAATTCACTATGTAGTCTCAGGATGGCCTCGAACTCTTGGTAATCCTCCTATCTCTGCCTCCCAAGTGCTGGGATTAAAGCCGTGCACCATCACACCTGGCTATTTTTTAAATATCTTTAAATTTTTTAAATATCTTTTTTAAATATCTTTATTATCAATAATTAGATACATTGTGTGGGCAAGTCTTGTGATGGTACCCCCATTTCCCTCCTCCCTGTCCCCAACCCACTGGGGTCCCTCCTCAGTGTGCGTACTGGATCAGTCCATGGGGTAGGGCTTATGAATTGTACAAGAGATAGCCAGTTTTTTGTCCCCCTTTGTGTTTTGTTGCTGAGGGGGGAATGTCTCTGGATATCCTCCTCCACCATGACTCTTACAATCTTTCTGCCCCCTCTTCTGCTCAGTTCCCTGAGTCATGGTGGGTGAGTTTTAAGTCTCCTTTATTGTTGAGATCTTAAGTGTTTCTGGACTTCTTTGGGTTGTGTTGGATATCACTGGTGTCTGTCTCCATTGGCCTTTCCTGGGTTATCAGACTTGCTGTGATGATAGGTCTCTTGTTATCTCTCCACTTTCTCATAGGTTTCATTTGGGCCCTGTGTGATAGGCCAGGGGTGGATCATCTCCTGCCAGGATGTCCGCCATCATCCCATGTCTTGGTGGTGGAATTGGTTGTCCTGGCTCTCTCACTGCCTTCTGAAAAATACAAACAGAATCTTCATTGGAGAGTGAGATCAATATGGGTTTAATGAGACAAGCATTACTAATTTGGAAAGATTCTAATGGGTGTAGCCTCTCTGTAGCTCTCTGGTAGTGGGAATTTCCCCTTGGGTCCCAGGTTTTTGCTCCTCATAAGATTTTGCCATGGATCCTAGTTCCAGTTAAGGGTTCCTTGTCACTGAGCGGATCTTGTTCTCAAGCCCCAGTGATTCTCTCCACAGGACTGGGACCATAGGCAGCTGTTCACAGGTGCTGGGGAATTAAATTTGGGTGGCCTCAGGCCCCTTCTGGCCTCATGCTTCATGTGGACTTCACTGTTGAGTCATCCCTCTACCTGGCAGCTTCCCATCTTCCCCAGTCTCCTCATCACTGTCTTCCTTTGAGAGACAGCTTGTAATTACTCTGTAAATGTATGTTGAACTAAACTGTTGCAAATAGAACTGACTGACACGAGATCTTTTCTTGGCATTTCTAGAAGGCAAGAGAACACAAAATGAGTAAGTGTGACTGGCTCCATTTAACTGACATATCACTTAGGTTTGGGAGAGCAGTGAGCAATAAAATTAATGGCCAGGATAGGTATAAAATCAATCTATAAGTCAATGTATGTCAGCCACTTAAAACTATAGCCCCCTCCTAACCTAAGTGAAGCAGATGAGATCTGTGTGTATGAATCACATACTAACCATCACTGTTATATCAGTCTGGGTTTGAACCCTGGTCATACTGATGTTCCCAGCGCTGAGACATTAGACTAGTTATTTATGTGCCCTGGGCCAGTTTCCTACAACTATACAATGAAGATCAGGGTTGGCACATAGCTCAGTTGGTAGAATGCTTACCTGGCCTACACAAAGCTAACACATAAACCAGGCATACTAGCTCAAGCCTCTACAATCCCAGCACTAAGGAGGCAGAAGCAGGAGGAGCAGAAGTTGAAGGTTATCCTCTGCTTTATATTAAATTCAAAGCCAATGTGGGATATATGAGACTATCCCAAAAAAGAGTGACCTCAACATTAACCCATAGGAATGTTGAGAAGTCTAACAATATAATTTCTCATGTAAAACATGGGGCCTGGCAGTAGTGAGAATTCAGTAATGGCAGATGTTATTAGCAATGAACTCAGATACTTCCTGATGCTGTCATGACTAATATTTGCTTTTACAATTGTTTCTGTAAAGGATTTTCTGTGTGAATTACCATGACAATTTTGGATATTGCTAGAAAGGCATGATCAAAAGTAGGAGCATCCAGGTAAGAGTGAAGGAAGTCAGCATCCGGATCAGACAGAAGGCTGGGTGGTGGAAATGTCCTATTTTCACACAAAGACTGAAAGAAACAGAATACAGATTTTTTTGGTCTTTTTTTTTTATTAATTACCGACTTTATTGTATGGACAAATAATGTATTGGTCCTCATATTATCCTATTTTTTGTATCAAGAAGATATCTTTTTAATTTTATTTATTTATTTATTTTCAATCATATATATATACACACACATATATATATATATATATATATATATATATATATATATATATATATATAGAGAGAGAGAGAGAGAGAGAGAGAGAGAGAGAGAGCGCACACCAGGGCCACCACCTTGTGGGTCTGGGTCAGGCTTATGTGGGTACTGGGGAATTGAACCCAGGGCCTTAGGCACTGGAGGCAAGTGCCTTAACAGCTGAGCCATCTCTCCAGCCCCCATATTATCCTACTATCTTCTCCTCCCTGTCCCCATTCCACTGAAGGCCCTCCTCAGTGGGGTTGCAGGTATTTAAGGTGGGGTTGTGAGTTATGTGTTATGAGAGCGGCAGTTAGGCATTGGGGGACTGGGGGAAATGCCTCTGAATATCCCTTCCCACCCTGTGGCTCTTACAATCTTTCCTCCCCCTCTTCCAAAATGTGTTGGTGGGTGTGTTATAAATCTACTTTACTGTTAAGCTCTCGGCAACTTCTGAATTTCTGCTGTGATACGTTTTGAGAATCTTCATTGTCTATTGCCATCTCCATGGTGCAGGTTGTCAGGCTTGCAGTGAGAGCAGCACTCATGCTTGACTCACCAATTCCTCTGTGGTATCACCTGGACCCTGGCTGATGTGCAAGAGGTGGCTCATCTCATGCTAGACATTCAGCTATCTTTTGTCATGTTGATGGATTTTGTTTTTTTCCTAGTTTTTGCTGCTTTCTATAAAAAAGAAAACATTCTTCAACTGAGAAAGAGAGCAATGTGGTTAAAGGGATAAGCATGGTTAGTTAAGAGACATTTTGATAGATGTAGTCACTCTTTTGGGCCAGAAACTAGTGGGAGCTTCTCTCTGGAGGCTAAGACCATCATCTCCATACAATTCTGACTTGGTTCCCAGTGCCAGCTATGGGTTCTTTCCATTGAGGCAGGCCTCTCATCCAATCAGAGAGCCATTGATTATTTGCCTAGGCTGACAGCCACTATTGCACAGGTGTGGTCGCCTTGTCTGGCTGGTTGATTTTGTATTTAGCAGGATCCCCTGTTTGTTCACAGTGTTGTTGACCATTTTCCCCCAGCAGCTCATGCAGCACTTTCCAGCACTATCAAAGATAGCCATCAACTTCCTTCTAAAACCCAGCATGAGCTCTCGATGTTCTGTCAGCAGCTTATGATGTCTTTCCTTTTAGCTGTGCTGAGTAATTAAGCGCTTTGACATAAGCCTTCCTTGTTTTGGGTACCTCATAGGTCTCTCCAACCAGCATCTCACTAAGGGGTGTATCCTGTCTCTGACACTGAAAATTACAAACCAGAGCCTATGGCTTCCTCCCACCTCTGGGGCTCTTGTGAGATGGAAGCCACCTCCCTGCCAGATAGCTGTCATAATGCCGGAAAATACTATGTAAGTTTCTGGGGGATAAAAGTCACCTGCAGCACAAACAAGCAGTGGAATCTGCAGGCTACAAAGCCAACCTGCCAGGCCAGGTGCACACACTGGTGCAATAGTGGCACATAAGTTATGGGGGTTATTAACAGCTCTCTGATTGGATATGAGGCTCATATGAGATCTTCCCCTGGTGGGAAGAAATCCATGCCTGGTACTGAGAACTGAGTCAAAAGCCTATAGCTTGGAAGGTCATAGAACCTAGAGAGAAGCTAACCTATTCCAGAAATCTCATGATGGGAGAAGGAAAAGGCTGTCTCATGTCAGCCAGAGAAGGATCTTATTTCTTAGAGATTTCACACAGTTCTGACAACTTGTCAGAAAGACATTTATGACCATAGCAGAACCATACTTGACCAAGAATGTTTAGTTACACATACGTTTTGCCTTTATTTAATCCTAAACTTCATTTGAGACTCCCAAAGATGGATGGTTGTTGGACAACTTTGTTTCTCTTCCCACTGTAGTCATCTTTTTCACTGAAGATAAATTAAAATAAAATGAGCATAAAAAAAGGAAAAAAAATACAGCTTTTGCCACTCAGATTTGGGTCACTGTGGGTTACTTAAGGGCTGGACTAGGAGCAATGAAAAGTAATCTCTGGGAATAAATAATCTCACCAATAATAGAAATGATAGTGACACCAGCAGCTAGTGTTCACTCTGTACCAGGTCCTAATTATTTGTGGGTAAATTATCTGGCTCAATCCTGGCAATCTACATGAGGAAACTGAGGCAAAGAATCGTTATATTCTGCTGTGCCTAAGGTCTGATAGGGAAGGTACGCAACCCAACTCTGCCTCAACCCAGCTGTGCTCTCTAGGGCTGGTCACCTCACCTCTCTGGGCACTTCTCTTACAAAATGAATGATGGGCTGGATTTCAAAGGGCCCCTCTGACACTTAGACTTCATGTCTTTGTGAAATTAAGTCCCTTCCCTTTTGCCAATAAAACCACCGCTTTCAGAATCAAGTAGGGTTTTTTAAATATAATGTGCACTGCCTCAAAAGTTGCTCTAATGTTGAATAAAAGTTTCAGTGTTGTGGTCTGAAAATTTAAGGGCTCTGTATAGCCAGCCATCAAAGGTCATTGTGTCTAGGGTTTGCTTGGGGGGGGCAGTTAGAGAGAGGGGCAGGAGCAGAGGGGGCATCACATGTGTGAGAAGTGAGGTTCTGGCTTCTGGGTAGTCATGAAAGAATCTCCTGGTTAAAATCATCAATTTCACTAAACCAGGACCTTGAAAAGCAACCTTGTGACCTCCTGCTGGGAATACTAAATGAGCCCCCAAGGTCTTAAGAAATATGGGACTTACAAATAAGGCCAAATATTTCACCTCTGATTCTGATGAAAGGTTTATGAGCCCCAGAATAGTTCAAGCACGACATGTCTGGATTGAATATTTGGTGTGCACTTAACACCAACACATTTCAGAGGCTTCGTGTTTCACAACCAAACTTTGGCAGAACTGTGAGTTACCTGATACCCATGGTAGGGGACATTTTCTCACTTCTTACTGCCATAAATAGTGCAGGCTCCTGTCTGTGGCATATGCCAGTTAATTAGGCATATTAAGCTTCAGAGACTAGCCTGCACTGCTGTCCCTTGACCTTGCTACCATCGAAAATAAGGCTAAGAAGATGATGACATGCAGCAGACCAAGGTCTGACAGGCAGTGAGGAAGGTTCCAGAAAATGCAATGGAGGGGGCTCAGAAGCTGGGGATGTAGCTAGTGGAGGTGAGATTTTCGAGATGAGGCCTCTGCTTTGTGATCCTTGGTCTCAGCCTGGAGCATTAAAGCAGTGGTCTGTGAGGACACAGCCAGAACCCAAACCTCGGATGTCAGTAAAGGTCCACTTCTACGTGGAGACAGACCCGCATGGGCACGGATCTGTTCCTGTCACCCCTTAATCCTATGAACCTATGTCTTGAAGAAATTTACAAGTAGTAATTAAAGACAGGTAGCATGAGGGTTACCATCATGACTGCTCTCAAAAAGAGTGGCCTTGAGGGTGTGTGGCCAGTCACAGCTTACAAAGCAATTTCTCATGCACCCAGGATGCTGTTACAGTACCGGTATCTCTCAATGGAGAGAGGGGAATGGGATCTGTCCACTGTGGGGCACTATTCCTGGCTGCTTTCATTTGGTATTCAGTTGGCATTTATTAAGTGCTTTCTGTGTGTGAAACCTGAAGAAGACAGAGCTGAATGAGACAGTAGCACCTCAGCGTTTTACTAAGAGGAACACAAAGGTAGAAGGCGCATAACACAGGGAGCGAATGTCTTGCTGCTTGGGGGGTGTGAGGTCTTAAAAAGGCTTTTTGGGGGGCTATTGTTTTGGTTTTGTGAAGTAAGGTCTTATTTTAGCCCAGGCTAGCCTTGAAGTCACAGTGATCCCTCTACCTTGGCCTCATGGGTACTGAGGTGTGTGCCACCATGCCCAGCTAAGGCTTTGTTTTTTAAACCTCTTCTTCAGAGGGGAAGTGAGCTGGTAGAGGAGGAAGGTGACAGAAGAAGCGAATTGGGACAGGGAGCAACGGCACACATGGCCGAGGGACTCAGCAAGAGTCCAGAAGGGCAGAGCAGGTAGGTAATGAGGTAGAGGAATAGGCTTTCATCATGCGTGATGACGGCATGCAAATAAGTCAGCAACATTTAAAAGAAGCCTTTCCCAGTCTTCTAAGACATATGTGTTCTCCTGTCTTCTCCTGCCCCTTTCTCCACTTTTTTCAACCAGTTGGCTTCCTAAAATACTCAGAAATCAAAACAATTCTCAGAGGTCATAAGCTGCATTGACTATCTCTCTTGCAGAGATAAATAATACAGTCCAAAAATAAAGGCAAAGAATAGAAGAAAAGAGAGGCCATAAAGGCTGATGTTCACCTTTAAGTCTGTGGTGGGCAGACATGACTTGTCCAGTCCAGCCTTACCCAGAGGCTCACTCCTGGTATGTCTTCCCCTGTGCAGATAAACAGCTGAGTCACTAAAGATATGAGCTCAAAGCCAAGGGTAAGGTGCTCAGGAGTGAGCTTAACTATATGGTTTCAAATTATGTCAGCACCAAATGCTTTCTGCATAAGCATTGCTTTTCTTTAAAGCCCTCCTGCATGATTCTGACAACAGCTCAGTGTATGGCAGGGCAGGGATTTCCATTCCAAGTTGAAATTCACCCAAAATCTTGCAGCAGAATTCAAAGGCTTTATAGGATTTACCCAAAGTCCCACAGTAAAATTCAAGCTCAACACATCTCATTCAGACAGCATTGCCATCTTCATATTGTTTTAAATAGTTGTTGGGAAAGTGTGGCCTGGGTCATGGGCCAAATCCAGTGTGTCACCTGGTTTTACCTGTGTGTCACCTGTGTGCCAGCTCTATTCAGTCAGGTACAGACCAGAGCTGAGCAGTTCCAACAGAGACCATATGGCCCAGAAAGTCTGACCTGTGTACCATCCAGATCTTTCCAGGGAAAGCTTGCCAATCTTTATTCTGAAGCATTGCTGCTGCGGCTGCCATTTTAGAAATTGAAATTACCTTCTTTGAAGTTAACAGAACCGGCCACACTCTACCTATGAATCATTTCCTGAAAAAATGGAAAGTGACTTTTGTTCTGTGACCTTGAAAATACTTAAACTTTCAGAGCTTCAGTTTCCTCATCTGCCATAGGGCCTGATAGTACTGCCTCATTTTCATGGTCTGCTCAGGAGGTGATAACAAAATGCCATAGGTGGAGAGGCTTAAACAAAAGAAAACTCGAGCCCAGACTGACCTGGAACTCACTCTATAGACCCAGGCTGGCCTTGAAATCACAGCGATCCTCCTACCTCTGCCTCCCAAGTGCTAGGATTAAAGGCTCATGCCACCACACCTGGCTACACTGGCATATTTTCAAATTTAAGTTTTTAGTCTTGAAACAGATTCCCTACTATGTAGCCGAATCAAGGTCCTCTCCTGCCTCTGCCTTCCCAGGGCTGAGACGACGGGCATGCATCACCATGCATAGGTGGTTTGGGCTTAATTGGACATCATATACTCCAAGGTGCTACTGGAAATTCACTTCTCATAGTCCTGGAAGGTAGGAGTGCAGAATTAAGGTGCCAGCCAAGTCAAGTTCTGATGAGGGTCCTCCTCCTGGCTGTGGATGGCCACCTCTGACTATGTCCTCTGTGGGGAGAAAGGGTGTGTTCTCTCTTCTGGTAAGAACACTAACTCTATCCACATGACTACCTCTGACTGGAAAATAACCAGGGCATTTGTGGTAGTGTCTGCCATAAAGTAGAAAAATTTTTAAAGTAAAATCAGCAGTCAAAAACTTATATTAAGAAAAACTTATATTAAAAAAAACATTACTGTGACTGTTCTAGAGAAGATAAGGAAGCCTCCTTGTGGGGTGGTCACCAAGACTGTCCCCTTCATCATTCTCCACCAAGAACAACCTGGTCTACCAAAAGTGCCAAAAACTGGTGTGGGAAGAAGAGAAAAAGACATTTATAGGCAAACGAATCTGAAGAGAAAAACCAATGCTATGTCACGAGTAGCAGACAGAGGCCAGCTTCCTCTAGGGGAGTTTTCTGTATTCTGATCCTTCCTCTTGCACAGGAGTCGCATGGAACATGGCCCACCCCAGGCTCTCCTCACTCCCTAGCAAAGACCCAGACAGAAAACCTAAGTCTCAAGCCCCAATCTGGTGCCTGGTTCTGCCCCAAATGCTAAAAGGCTGTTTAATGAGGCAAGCAGGTGACCAGCTCTCATTCCCCACAAAGGAAGGATCGAGGTCACAGAAGAATGAGCATTATTTAAAAGCCCAGAATCTAGGCAAAGTGGGGAATCCTCATACCATGGGGACACAAAACACCGGAATAATACTGCAGACATTCCAAAAATCTTCACTCACAGAGCTAGAGAGGAGGCGACCATCCTGTTGGTTTTCAGGAAAAATCAGTGGCCTCACTTCCATCTACTAGAAATAGCAAGCAAATGACCAAGCCTTGTTTATTCCAGGATGTTTCATGCAAATATTTTGAAATTCAGATTTTGTCAAGCTGGTTTAACTAGGAAAGCCTAGTTGGAGGAATATGCTAATCAGTCATTAAAATGCACTCATATCATGCCATATGGTACACTTGAAACATAAAACACTGGGATCTATTCTGCGGGCAGGGTCGGTTGATAAAAGGGAGCCCTGGGGACAAGATTGTTGCTCTGTCCACCGCACTTTATATGCTAACTCTCATTCCAGGGGCTTGTTTGTTTCAACCAGGCTTGGCAGCTATGTAGAAACGGCACTTGGTCTGAAAAAACCATTGCAGATAATGTGAGTGTAAAAACTGCATGAGGTCAGTTTCTAGGGTGGGTTCCCTCCCTTTGAGTTATTAGCATATTACTAATAATTTTAGTCTAAGTTCCACATTTATGATCATTCACATAGTTCTTTTAAAATAAACTAATTTGGGGCGGGTATACATGACACGTAAACACAGATCGTGTATTGATACCATGTGCTGGATGTATGTCTTTAATATGCAAGTCAGGCCCAGAGAGGTGCACTGTGTTCAGAAACTAAACCTGGTGGTGTGGGTGTTTAATTGCACTGTGGCCTGTGGACCACATTTGAGAAAACATGCAGATACATGCAGAAATCCAATGATCAGTCCCTAGCTGCAGCAGTATTCCAAGCTCACCCCACAAAGGTGGGAAGAGGAGCTGTCCTCACTGGCCTCAGGCTACCATCTGAGTAGTTTCTTCTCAGCTCTGGGTTTATAGGACATATGCATAGAGGAACTTTGGGGCAGGGACTCTGGGCCTTTGCTTTTTACTCACAGCGCAGATCTCACTTCAAGTCCTGAGCCACAGGTGCACGATTAGTACTGTTGATCTTTCCTTGATACTCGGTGGGGGAAGTTTTCATTTAGAAAGAAAATGCTGTGTCTTCGTCTACAGAAGGAAAAAGAAAGAGAAAAAAGAAAGCGAGGGCTGGAGAGATGGCTCAGCGGTTAAGGCACTTGCCTCCTGTGCCTAAGGCCCTGGGTTTAATTCCCCAGGACCCACATAAGCCAGATCCACAAGGTGGTGGCCCTGGCATACATACTCTGTCTGTCTGTCTGTCTGTCTCTCTCTCTCTCTCTGTATCTCTGCTTGAAAATGAATAAATAAAATAAAATAAAAAGAAAGAAAGCTAAAGAGAGGAAGGGAAGAAGAACCATCCTTCACTTCTCTGCACTCTGCCTATGGTACAAATGACTTTGCTAAAAAGTCCATGGGCCATTTGGGGTCAAATCCAGACAGCAGCTCAAGACAGGATGAAGTTAAAGCAAGGGGAAGTCCTAGCTCTTTGGGCTAGAACTAAGCAGCAAGCCAACGACTTGAAGTAATAAATGGAAGAAGCATTCCATGGACCCGTCGACAGTATGAGTGTGTTTACCTCAATCATTACAGCTTCCAAGTGATGGTTATGTGGTACCTGTAGTTACAGTATTCATTATAAATATTTAAGTATCCCACTTCCCAATGTGCTAAAACCATGTCTAATGTGGTGCCATGATTATTGTAATTCTTTTTAATCGCATCTGTATTGCTTGTTTTTTGTCTGCTTTTCTCAGTTTTTCCAGATCACAAATAGAGCAGCTGCTCAAACAAAATTCAAACAACAGGTTAACACAAGCTGTTGGCTCCAGGTAGTCTGTCCTCCTTTAATACCAGAAATATCTGGAGTTAATAGGTTAACAGATTTGCTTCCAGACTTTTATCTCTATCAGACAGTATTTCCACTAGACATTTCTGAGGTGGAGGATGTGTGTGTGTCATAAGTCAATAAATATGATATTGTTATTTGAAAATGAGTAATTTAAAAAGAAATTTTTTCAAAAATATTTTGATTTATTTGTGAGGAGAGAGAGAACACATGGGCATGTCAGGGCCTCTTGCCATTGCAAATAAACTCCAGACACATGTGCTACTTTGTGCCTCTGGCTTTTCATGGGTGCTGGGAAATTGAACACAGGCCAGCATGCTTTGCGACAAGCACCTTTAACTACAGAGCCATTTCCCCAGCCCTAAAAAGGAAAAAAGTTTTATCTCATATGTTTTGGAAAGGGGGGGGGGCGAGTACAAAGACATAAATCGTTTTTTAATTCATCAGAATTATCTGGGTAATTCCAGTCCCTCCATTAACCCCAAGAGCTCAGCTGACATTCAACCATCACAGAAATCTAAGTTTGCTGAATGACCAGGTACCTGGGATGCTGGAAACAAAGTATTGCCAGATCTTGAGGCTTGCACTTTTCTCCTTAGAGTGGTGACAGTCCCCCATAGCCACCCTCACTCATGTCCCTGTCACTCCATTCCTGGCCTGCTATTCTACTATTCCATGCAGTGACTTGCAAACCAATGTCCACATGAAGTCGTCCCACTATTCAGAGCCCTCCCCTCATCAATTCTTTCCATACTTCACCACCAGTTCAATGTCTGAAGGCAACGGGAAGAGATGGTCAGAAGACAGGTTTGGAGCCAGAGATGCAGGTGTTAGCGGCCATGCTTCACTGCTTCCCGGTTAGAACATGGCTTAACTGAGGGATGTTCTGAACTGAGCCAAGATACCGAACCAGCCAAGATGCCCATCCATAGCTGAATAAGGACAATGCAATAAACATGCACAGTGGCATTTTATTCAGCCATAAGGGAGAATGAAATACTATCATTGCAAGAAAATGAATTGAAGGGAAGATCATCGTATTAAGCAGAACAAACCAGGCTCAAAAAGACAAACATCACATGTATTTTTCAAATGCAGAATCTAAATATATACACAACACACACATATGACATGAAAGGAGTAGGCCAGGAAATGGATTGCAGGGAGGGGTAGGGGGCAACACAGAGTAATGAGGGAAGAAAAAAATACCCCCATTTCTCATATGCAGAATCTATATTTAACCTATGTGATATGAAAGGAAAAAATGGACTATTTGGGGAAAATGGTCAATGATTTAACTATGGATGTCATAATGAACCAACTTTTTGTATAGTTAAAAAGAAATCTTAAAGACATCCAGACGGGTACTGCCTCCCTCTGAAAATACTTGCCATCACTGTGTAGACCCTTGCCTACATCTTGTCTCGGAATCTGGTCAGGCTCGTGTCCTGATCTAGTTGAGAGGAAAGAAGAACAGGTCACACAAAACAAGGGGCCATTCTGCAAGACTCAGAATTTGAAAATGTAAAGAACCTGTTTTCTTTTTTTTAATATTTTATTTATTTATTTTCAAGTAGAGAGAGAGAGAGAGAGAGAGAGAGAGAGAGAGAGCACCAGGGGCATATATGGGTACTGGGGAATTGAACCCAGGGCCTTAGGCACTGGAGGCAAGTGCCTTAACCGCTGAGCCCTCTCTCCAGTCCAAGAACCTGTTTTCTTGAACAAATAAATTCCAATAAAAATGGGGAGGCAGAGGGGGGTTTACAATGGAAAGAGACTTGGGAGAGATCACAAATATAATCAACATCCAGGCTTTATTTGGATTGTGATTAAAACAAAAGAAATTATTTGCTCCTAATTTATGAACTAGCCAAGGGTATATGAACAATGACTGAAGAGTAGGTCATGTTGATATGAAGGAATTATTACGAATTTATGAAGGTGAGTGTTGTTCTTTAGAGTCTCTGTGACTTAAAGACATGCATGAAATATTTGTAGATGAGGTGACATGATCCTGGAATTTCGAGGAGCTCATTGGAAACAGAAAATAGAGGGTGCAGGTGGGACATGTCATAATTGATAATTGCCAAACTGATTGATAGATATTTAGGGATAGATCATGTTATTTTCTCTTTTTGTAAGCTTAACATTTTCCAGTTGTCTCCAGATAAGCTGTTTTCAACTCCGCAATTCCCCACCTTCTGGGTTTGTTGTTCACATTCTCATGTGTTGTGCTGTTTAACATGCTCTGGCGTCCTCCGATGTCCTGTAAATGACTAGTACTTTCCAGAGACTTGACACTATACAAGTTCTATTGGGGGCAAGAATGCTTCATAGGTGATTTTCATACATTTATCAGGAGATACATGATGCCTACAATAAAAAGGTTTTAAAAAGTTAGTTTTCCCAACTGAAAAATGGAGATGTTTCCTAGAGACATAATGTTCAGGTTAAGTTATTTGTGGAAGTAAAAGGCACAGAGGGCTATCAGATGTCTTCCTGTCAACACCTCAACAGCCTCACCAATAAGTCCTATTACCTGTTTGATCAAGCTTCAAGTACACATAAAATTCCATATCTTCCATGATCTGTTCCTCGTCT
>PVHP010007773.1:11578-55656 GCA_004024765.1 Zapus hudsonius | reverse complement strand
AGCCTCAGATTGTATTTCATGCCAGTGGTCTGTTTACACCTGCTGTCGTTGTTCAGCTTCCCCTGGCAGCTTGTGTAGTGTCTTCCAGCACTGCACTAACTGCCATCTGGGAGCTGGTTCCCATTCCAGGTCTCGAAGAGTCTCTCGATGCTGAACGATGGTATTCTGTGCTTTCTTAAATAACAGGGTTTTGCCTCAGGCCTGGGGAGAGCATTCAAGAGCCTTGACAGAATTCTGTCTTGTTTTGGGAACCTCATGGGACACTTTGGTCAACAGCTCAGTGAGGGAAGGAACCAGTGGCCGGGACCTGGGGCTGTCAGACTGCTCAATTGTTCACAGACTCAGACATTCTCCCCTACTACTCATGGCCCCTCTTACCAGTTGACACCCACTACTTACTCTTTAGGTTACAGCGTGCTCGTGAGAATTTTATGTTTTTGAACCTAATTTGGTTTGGCATCATGTTTGAGCCATTTCCCCTCCCCCCTTCCCTTACCCTACTCTTATACCTTCTCAGTTCTTTCTACTAGTCTGGATAGAGAAAACGGTTATCCTGGCTAAGAACCGCATATGAGGGAGAGTATGCGGCGTTCCATTCTCTGTTCTTTTGAGTGTTTGCTTAGTAAGATCTGCTCGAAGTCAGACCATTTTTCCCTAAATTTTAATGTGTCATTTTTCCTTTCAGCTGAGTATAATTCCATCATGTAAATATACCACAGTTTCATTGTCCATTCCTCCATAGATGGGCATTTGGGCTGATTCCTGTTCTTGGCTATTATGAATTGAGCTGCTATAAATATAGTTGTACAAAGTTTTCTGCATCGAGATGCGGCAACTTGCGGGTAGATGCCTAGTAGAGGGATAGGTGGGTCCATTAGTAGTTGTATGTCCATTCTGTCTAGGAGTCTCCACACTGCTTTTCATAATGGTTGCACAAGTTTGCAATCCCACCAGCAGTGAATGAGATTCCTTTTTCCCCACATCCTTGCCAGCAACGATTGATGTTGGTTTTCTTTATGATTGCCATTCTGACAGGGGTAAGATGGTATCTCATTGTGGTTTTGATTTGCATTTCCCTGATGCTTAGGGATGCTGAGCACTTTCGTAAATGAGTCAAGGCCTTTGTGTTTCCTCCTTCGTGAATTCTCTGTTGAGATCAGTACCCCATTTTGTGAGGGGGCATTTTGGGTTTTTGTTATCAAAATTTTTTGTTCTCTGTAGGTTTTGGAAATTAGTCCTCTGTCTGAGTTGTAGCTGGTGAAAATCATTTCCCAGTTTGAAGGGGGTCTATTGACTCTGAGTATGGTCTGTTTGTCTGTACAGAAGCTTTTGAGCCTGATCAGGTCCCATTGGTTAAGTGTTGTACTTCCTGGGCTGTTGGAGATTTGCTCAGGAAATTTTTTCCCACTCCTATTTCTTGTAGGGTTCCTCCTATTTTTTCTTCCAGGGTGTTCACGGTTACCAGATTTATATTAAGGTCTCTGATCCATTTGGAGTTGATTTTTGTACAAGGTCAAAAGAGTGGGTCTATTTTCATTTTTTTACACATGTTTATCCAATTCCGCCAGCACTATTTGTTGAAGATGCTATCTTTGGCCCAGCATACATTGTTGGCCCCCTTGTCAAAGAGCAAATAACTGAAGTTACTTCCATTTAAAGTCTTTTGCCCTTCCAAATAAATTTATAGATTATTTTTTCTATGTCTGTGAAGAACGAGGTTGGGATTTTTATTGGCATAGTGTTGAATCTGTAAATCGCTTTTGTCAGGATTGCCATTTTTACTATATTGATTGTCCCTATTCATGAGCATGCAATATCTTTCCATCTTCTCACATCCTCTTCTATTTCCTTCTTGAGTTTTTCAATATTTTCCTCATGTAAGTCCTTTACAGCCTTGGTTAGTGCTATTCCAAGGTATTTGATTTTCTTTGAGGCTATAGAAAATGGGACAGTCTCTCTGATGTCTTTTTCTGTATGCTTGTCTTCTGCATATATAAAGGCTGCTGATTTTTGTGTGTTGATTTTGTTTCCTGCCACGTTTCTGAAGGCATTAATCACCTTCAACAGGTTACTGATACTATTCTTTGGGTCTGATATATAAAGGATCATGTCATCTGCAAAGAGAGATAGTTTGATTTCTTCCTTTCCGATTTGTATTACTTTTATGTCCTTCTCTTGTCTTATCGCTTGGGCTAGAACTTCAAGCACTATGTTAAAGAGCAGTGGTGAGAGTGGGCAGCCTTGTCTTGTTCCTGAATTGCGTGGGAACTCCTTGAGTCATTCCACAATGAGAATGATTTGTGCGTAAGGAGATTTGTAAATTGACTTTATTAAATTGAGAAATAAGCCATCTATGCCTATTCTTTTGAGAGCTTTGAACATGAAGAGGTGTTGTGTTTTGTCAAAAGCCTTCTCCGCATCTATTGAGATAACCATGTGGTTTTTGTGTTTGAGCCGATTAATGTGATGTATTACATTTATCGAATTGCGTATGTTGAACCATCCCTGCATCTCTGGGATAAAACCAACTTGTTCAGGGTGGATAATATTTTTGATGTAGCATTGTATCCAGTTTGCTAGGACTTTGTTCAGGATTTTTGCATCTAAGTTCATCAGAGATATGGGTCTATAGTTCTCTTTTCTTGTTGCATCTTTGCCTGGTTTGGGGATTAGGGTAATGGTAGCTTCATAGAAGGTGTTTGGTAGACTTCCCTCTTTTTGTATGTTTCTAACAAGCTTCAGAAAGAGTGGTTTTAGCTCTGTGATGAAGGCTTGGTAGAATTCAGTGGTGAAACCATCTGGTCCTGGGCTTTTTCTTTTGGGAACTTTTTGATTACATCTTCAATCTCAGCGGATGTGATTGGTTTATTTAGTGCTTTCATCTGTTCTGGATTAAGCTTTGGCAGTTGGTAGGTGTCCAAATACTTATCCATTTCTTCCAGGTTCTCTAATTTTGTGGAGTAGAGTTTTTGGAAATATGACCTGATGATTCTTCCAATGTCTTCAGGATCAGTTGTGATCTCACCATTGTCCTTACTGATTTTGTTGATTTGGGCTTTCTCATTTATTTGTTTGATTAGATTGGTCAGTGGTTTGTCGATTTTATTAACTTTTTCAAAGAACCAACTCTTTGATTTATCTATTTTGTAATTGTTTTCTTTATTTCCAATTCATTAATCTCAGCTCTGGTTTTAATTATTTCCTTTCATCTTGAGCTCCTTGGGTTAGCTTTCTCCATCTGTTCCAATGCTTTTAGGTGGGTGGTTAGGCTATTGATTTGAGATCTCTTTGTCTTTGATACTAAGGCATTTAGCGAGATGAACTTTCCCCTCAGGACTGCCTTCATTGTGTCCCATAAATTCTGGTATGATGTGTTATCGTCATCATTTAAAGCTAAGAAATTCTGAATTTCCTGTTTTATTTCTTGGATGACCCAATCATTTTTTAGGAGCGCATTATTCAGGCGCCAGTACTTTGTATATTTTCTGGATTCTGTTCCATTGTTAACTTCTACTTTTATCGCATTGTGGTCTGATATGATGCAAGGAACTACCTCAATATTCCAGAATTTGTTTAGGGAAGATTTGCGACATAAGATACGATCAATTTTAGAAAAGGTCCCATGTGCTGCTGAGAAGAATGTATATTCTGTGTATTTGGGGTAGAACGTTCTGTATATATCTGTTATCCCCAATTATTCAATGGTGTCATTAAGCTCCATTATGTCCCTGTTGATTTTCTGTTTGGTTGATCTGTCTAGAGCTGATAGAGGTGTATTAAAGTCCCCTACTATGGTGAAATTAGAGTCTATTTCTGCTTTATTTTTGAGTAGGGTTTCCTTTATGAACTGTGTTGCACCCAAATTTGGTGCATATATGTTCATGATGTTGATATCTTCCTACTGGATCCTTCCTTTGATGAGTAAGAAGTGACCTTCCTTATCCTTTTTAATTGATTTTGGTGTAAAGTCTATTTTGTCAGAGATTAATATAGCTTAATATAGGTGTATAGATTAATATAGCTTAATATAGGTGTATAGATTAATATACACCTGCTGTCTTTTTATTTCCACATGCCTGATAAACTGTTTTCCATCCTTTTACTCTAAGAAGATTTCTGTCTTTAGAAGTAAAGTGTGTTTCCTGAAGACAGCAGATGGAGGGGTCCATTTTTCTGATCCACCCTGCAAGTCTGTGTCTTTTTATAGGGGAGTTAATTCCATTAATATTCAGTGATATAACTGTGAGGTTTGCTTTAAGCCCTGCCATGATGAAGGGGTTCTGGGGGTTGTTGTCTCTGCTGCTGTTATTAGCGCACTGACTGCAATTATTGTGTCTGGTCTCTGGTACTCTTGTGAGGTAGATTTCTTGTTTTTTCTGCGTGGGTTATCTCTTGAAGCATCTTCTGCAATTTTGGCTTTGTGTTCAAATAGTTGTAGAGCTGGTTTACTTCATGGAACACTTTCACTTCTCCATCAATCATGAGGGATAGCTTTGTTGGGTAGAGTAGTCTAGGTTGAAAGCCATACTTCTTTAGGCCCTGAAAAGCATTACTCCAAGCCAGTCTGACTTTCATGGTTTCAAATGAGAAGTCTGAGGTAAGTCTGACTGCTTTTCCTATGTAAGTTACGGTTTGCTTTTCTCTAGAAGCTTTGAGTATTTTCTCTTTGCTTTCTATGTTAGGCATCTTAATTAAGATGTGTCTTGGAGAGTTCCTCTTCATGTCCTGTCTGTTTGGAGTCCTCTGGGCCCCTTGAAAGTAGAGTGGGTTTTCTCTTGTTAGATATGGAAAGTTTTCTTGAATAATTCTGTTGAAGATATTTCCTATGCCCTTAGCCTGGACTTCTCCCTCCAGGATCCCCATGATTCTAATGTTGGTCCTCTTTATTGTATCCCATAGATCCCTCAAGCTTTGCTCACTTGATTTCTTGAATTTATTGAAACCTATGACATCCTTATTAATTCCTTTTGATTTGTCTTCTACTTCTGAAAGTCTGTCCTCCAAATTATCAACTCTGGGACGGATTGATTCAAGGGAGGTTTTAACATCTTATTTTCATTATTTGTTTCTGCTATAGCTTTGTTTATAGACTCCAATTCTTTGGTGAGGTCTAATTTCCAATCTATTTTTGTTTTTGCTTGGGATTCCTGATAATCATTTTTAATTTTTTTATGTGTTCATCAAATTTAATCATTTGGTTGTCTAGCTCCTCTTTTAATTGATTATTTTTCAATTCACTTAATGTGTTTCTGAGTTCATATTTCTCTCCATTAAATTCATTCTGGAGACTATGTTTGAGTTAGATACCTTCATCTCATTCATGTCTTTTCTCATAATTTCCACATCAGCCATTAGCTGCTTCCTATTTGCATTGCAGTTGTGGTCAGGAGTCATATTGTTCTCTCTTTGCGATTGTGTATGTGTTGCCTCTGTTTCTTTGCCAGTCTCCTGCTCCATAAAGGGACTAGGGGCCCTGGGTTGGGGAGTTCCGTCTTTGATTTCTTTGGGTTTTTTCCTTTGATTTCTTCCCATGTCTAGGTAGGTGAGTGGGACTCAGGCACCCTGGGGGGTGCTGTTCAGCCTGCTTTGCTTCCAATGGGAAGATCACCAGTTTTGATCTTAAACTAAGGTCTTTCCTGTTGGGGAGTTCTGTGCCCAGCGAGGCTTAGATTTTTACCTGACTGGATCACCCTGCTCCTAGATGGTATGCTGGAGTAGAAACACAGTCCTAGCACTCCAACTATAGGGCCCAGTGTTCTCCCACCTGAATGTGCCCTCGTATCTGGTGCCCGTCGGAGCCGCCTTTGCCCACCCAGCCCTGGCAGAGGTTCCCCAGTGGTGCCTGAGGCCTGGCTCCGCCTGGCAGCTGCAGTCCTGCGCGGTAGTTCAGCTTGCCCATGGCACGCGATCGCCTGTGTATTTGGAGGGGTCTCAGGGGGAAATGTGCCCAAGAATCGCTGGAGGGTCAGTGGCGCGTGGTCCCCGGTGCCCACCGAAGCCGCTTTTGTCCTAGTAGCCCTGGCATAGTTTCCCAGGTGACTGAGGGTCATGCATGCTCTGGGAACTGAACCGCGCTAGTTCAGCTTGCCCGCAGAATGTGATCTCCTGTGTATTTGGAGGGGTCTCAGGGAGAAGTGCGCCTAAGAATCACTACAGGGTTAGTGGTGCGTGGGCCCCGGTGCCCGCCGAAGCCGCTTTTGTCCTCCCAGCCCTGGCCTAGGTTCCCCGGTGTCTGAGGGCTGTCCCCGCCCGACAGCTGCAGACCAGAGCGCTCGTTCAATTAGCCCACAGAGCGATTGCCTGTATATGTGGAGGGGGTCTCAGGGAGAAGTGCGCCCAAGAATCGCTGGAGGGAGGCTGGAGGAAGGAAGGGGGCCCCGGGAGGGAGCGGTTTTCAGCCATACCAAGAGCCGGTGGGAAGCCGGAGCTAGGAGTGGTGGAAGGGTGGCGCTTTGTTCCTCTACCGAGTAGAAAGCAGCTGGGGAGATCTGACCCCCCAGCTGGCTAGCGTGGAGTTGGGGAGACGGTAGTTTTGGGTTCAAGGCCAGCTGGGGTCCCGGGTTTGGATCCCAGCTGAAGAATCAAAACTTTTCGAATAGAGTCCTGGCGAGGCTGCTACTAGTCTGCCATGATGCTCCGCCCCCTGATATCTTATTTTCTACAGATTACAGCATGACAGTAAAAGTTCCCTGGAGCTAATATTAACATACCTAATTACTTTCATTTTTAACACTGAAATGTGAATTTGCTTCTCACACACATGCATTCCCCATGCATGGAAATGATAAGAAATTTAGATAACTTTTCACTTTTGCCTTGGTTTTATTTCTTTTTTTTAATATTTTATTCATTTTCAAGTAGAGAGAGAGAAAGAAAGAGAGAGAGAGAGAGAGAGAGAGAGAGAGAGAGAGAGAGAGAGAGAGAGAACACCAGGGCCACCACCTTGTGGGTCTGGCTTATGTGGGTCCTGGGGAATTGAATCCGGGGCCTTAGGCACTGGAGGCAAGTGCCTTAACTGCTGAGCCATCTCTCCAGCCCACCTTGGTTTTATTTTGTAGCACAAAGTTGAAGGTTATTACAGATCCACAATTATTGACCCTTCCCAATAGCATTATTTGATCTTTGCTGCAAATCGTTTCAGCCACATATATCTGAAGCAACACTGTGTATTACAGTCTGTCATGTTAAGTCTTATCTGTCATCTTATGACTTAAGGGGCCTTTGTATTCAGCAATTAGTTACTGGCAGTAGATTTCATGGAACTTGACTCTAGGCCAACACTGGGAGCCCATCATAGTAATTTTACAAACTTAAGGAGCTCCAATACACAAACATAAATTACATTCACTTCCAGATCTATTCTTCTTACTCTCAAAGGTAATGTTCTAAAAAGCATGTTTGATTATTTGAATTGGTTGCTAAAAAAAAAAAAAAAAACTTGTGGCTACACCCAATAGAATCTTGCAAATTTAGCAATGTGTGTGTCATTTAACCTATACTGATCTCATTCTCAGATGGAGATTGTCTGTATTTTTCAAAAGGCAGTGAGAGAGCCGTGGCCAATCCAACTCCACCAGACCTCAGGGTGATGGCTGACATCCCAGCAGGAGATGAACCACCCTGGGCCTATCATGTAGGCCCCAAATGGAGCTTTTGAGAAAGTGATAAACATGAGACCTATAACCACAGCAAATAAGATAACCCAAAGAGACAGACACCAATGTTAACCAACACGACCCTGAACCCTAAGCCAACAGTGACAAAACCAGAGACACAATAATGTCAACTCCATGGACCTTTCAAAATACTCCACAATTTACTCCAATAGTTATTGTTGGAGATGGGGCTGAAGGGAAGACTCCACAAGCTAGTTGAAAATCTCTTTGAGGAACAAATAGATATCTACACAAAAACCCTGCTTCCTTTTGCAGCTATGGGAAACAAGACTGATTTCTGGCCCAAATCTCTGTAGAGAACAAAATTTCATTCAATAAGTTGCATCCATGAAGATTGAGAACCAAACCACTTCTCATGAGAAGAGCCATTAGAGTCACCTGAAACTGCTAAGATTAATACACAACATTCTATTCAGAACACAAGAGAATCTACCAGAAGGGTTAAAAAAATGTAGTACATAGTATGTAAGATGTTGGAAGTAAAGCTTCTTTATGTAAGAAACAATATAGACTTGTTTACTTCTTTAAATTATATGTGTGTTTTAATTTTACATTAAGGATAGAAACAAATTTTTAAAAAGCAAATTGACAATGTTACCAAAAAAAAAAAGAAAAATGGTAGGGAGATAGGAGAAAAGGGAGAGAAAGAAATCCAGAAAAGAAAGGGAGGAAGAGGAGAGCAGAGAATTAGAGCTACTTGCTGGGTAAATAATGAGTGAGCAGCCTGAGATTCATCAACCAATAGCCTAGAGAGAAATTTTCCAGTATTCTTCTGTTTTTTATGTCTTTAATTAGTAGAAATCAATTGAACCAAATAGTTATTGAGGTAAATCTTGGACTCAAGACTATAAAGATGATCCTACCTTGAATTTGTAATTAACTTTTTCTCCAAAGCCTCCTTTGTTCTCTGTTATTTGGATCTGTAGTCTCTTTATTTTCTCTCTCTCTAGATTTTACTAGCATAAATTCTGGCAGCACTGACATGAATATTCTGAGCCCTTTCCTTGAAGGCTCTGCAGAGGCCTCTCTGTCAGGGACCCATCTCTCTTTGGAGAGCAGGTCACATCTTCCTTGTCATTCACACATTGTAGTGGTGTGAGAAGGAAAAGGGTGGAGGTGTGACATCAGCATAGGTCCAACATCTGCACAGTCATCGTGCCAAGGGCAAGTACAACCTCATTCCATAGTCTGGGACTGTGACGGGTCAGGCATCTGCAGAGACAACCCCTCCCCTTGAGTGGGACTAGCTAGAGCTACAACCTAGGGGCTAAAACTGACTGGTCAGGTATGAAACAATCAGCTGTCTCTCTGACTCACCAGAGAGATCTTTAATTCCCAAGGACCTTTTGTCTTAGCCCTCTCTTTCCCACATGGCAGGCTAGCAGAAGGACCTCTGAATCTTCTGGCCTTAGAAAGGTAAGGCCTACCCCCACCCTAGCTAATGGCTGGTGGGGGAAGTCTCTAGATTTTTCCCTCATGAACCTCTCCTTCTCATGATGGGAGCCCTCTGTTATCTTTTCTTCTTCTGCTTGTTTAGCTGAATAGCATAAATTATGTTAAACTCTCAACATGTTTTCCCCACACTGGTAGCTGGAGAACTCTGTAACTCCCCATGTTCCCTTAAATAATAAAGTCTCTCACTATACCTTACTTGTTGTCTATGATTTTAATTCTTTAACTTTGTAGACAAGAACTTGGATACTCTTTAAACTTTGGGGTGCATTGGAATTTTTGCTGGGCATTATCTAAACTCTAACCCCTGGATCACCCCGTTATAGAACCCTCCTTGCAGGAGTGTGTAGCTGAGCTCTCAAAAAGAAATCCAGAAACAGTTTCAACTTAATAGCTCTGTGTCAGGCTCTTCTTCCAGGTAATAATATGGGGTGTAGGGGCTATGGCTAAGACTCAGGTCTTATTCATCAATGTCTATCCCTCCAACCCAAGGACCTACCCTTCTAGTTGTGTACACATCCACAGACCCAGCTCCCCACCTTTCTATGGTTCTTATTTTTTTTAATTCACACTTTTTAAATTTTCACTTAAGCACTTGTCCAGGCCCAGGAGCTCCAGGGACAGGGCATGGCTCTGCTTCCATGAAGGGTGGGTGAGAGCAGCAGAAGAGAGGAAACAAGATAATACAATATATTTTGTGGAAAGGAAAGCAATTGTTTCCTCTGTTAAGTTTCCCTGCATTTTCATTAGTATGCAAGGGGGTAAATGAGCCTTCCTTCAAGTGCTAAATTTTAATTGATAAGTTTCTATGTTTGAATTTTTAGATATATAAATATATATTTAGATATTTAGATATATAAATGTGACTTAACCATAAGGTTTGGCCCTGATGCTTTTTTCTTGCTCACATTGCCTATTCCGCAGAGGTGGAAAGACTGTCACAGTTCAATGAAGGGTCCTTCATAGATTGCAAGTGTTTGAGGAAGCTGACATTAGAGAAGCCAGGCTGTGTTTCCATGGAAACCACTAGCAGTTATAAGGACAACTCTTAGTGCCAGATTTTATTCTCAAATGCAAGAGGTACAGAACTTCACTTTTTAAATGAAGACAGGAATGGTATATTGGATGACAAGATAAGTGGAAGGCAGGGAGTGATAGATGAAAATTTACAGCTCTTCTGATATCATGTATATTTTGATATCTTATAAACAACATACCAGGTGTCATGGTTTGATCCATGTTTCTCCCAAAAATCAATGTGTTCTGAATCCCCAGCTGATGGCAGTTTGGTCAGTACCTGCCCAACAGTTTTAGCATCTAGGTTTGAGAGGAGGGGTCTATGGAGCTTGCCTGAAACTGTCACACTGTGGACTTGGGTGCTTTAAGGTTCTTGGTGTCTTACTCAAAGAACTGAAGAAGAGCACCCAAGTAAAAAGTAGGAAGAAATTATATTGGTGAGTAAAATAAAAATGCAAGGGTGTGGAGGGTACACTGCAAGACAGCAGCAGGTTCCTTGAATTGGAGTCCCCATGGAGCAGTTTACTGTCCAGAGTTCCTTTCGATGGTGACTCAATGAAGAAGGAGCTGATTACTAGGAGCTTAGCTTGATTGGCATGCTTGAGTTATTTATGCTTTTCTCTGCTGTGCATTTCATTTCCTGTGATGTATCTGATTTTAATTATGTATGCTCAGTCATGCATAGGTATATGATCATAAAGGGTTTTCCCCTAAATTTTTGCTCAAGGGACACAGTTTATCTTATTATACATGTAGGTAAAATCAATGCAAGACAGATTGGGCCATTGTTTTCTGATCCCAGGTATAACCCAGAACATTTTTGAATAGAAATGGAGCATTACCAAAGGTGGCTAAAGAGAATAATATTCCGATATTCCAGGGTGTGCATGTGTGCAGCTCAATGCAGGTAAAATTCTAGATTGTTAGATGGAATTTTACTGGGAAGGGATGTATGCATAGACCAAGCTAAGAGGCATCTTGGATATTTAAGCTTTCCCTATGATTGTCTGCCTCAGTTTTACAAAAATGAGAATTATAGCACTGGGAAGCATGGATGTGACTGAGAAGGGTAGTCATGAAAATAATGTTTCCAGGAGCAAAACCTTTAAGGAGATAGGCAGTGAGAGCAAATGCAGAATTTCTAAGGTGAGCACAGACAGTTTAGGTACACAGGAAGTTTATTCATTGTAACGAGACAGACAGACAGACACACACACACACACACACAGAGAGAGAGAGAGAGAGAGAGAGAGAGAGAGAGAGAGAGAGAGAATAGAGTGGATAAGAAAAACAATGCTGTGAGATTATAATACTTACTGATGAAACAATATAAAAATTCTCTTTCTGATAACCTCTGTTCTATTAGAAAATTCTAGGACAGGGGTTTTGATAAGTATATAAGGAATTGAGGGTTTACCTTGGTTAGGAGTGTGCTGGTCTAGCATGTGCAAAGCCCAGGATTGTTCCCCAATAACACAAAAACAAAAACAAGAATGTGTTTTTGTAATCCTAAAATTCCAACATATTAAACATAGATGCAGGAGGATAAGAAGTTCAAAATCATACTTGGCTACAAATAGAGAGAGAGAGGGAGAGAGAGAGAGGGAGAGAGAGAGATAGACAGAGAGGGAGACAGAGAAGTTACATTTTACTAGTTGACTCTATTATCACAAGTTTAGCAGATTAAAACAATAGGAGTCAGGAGTCTACATATGATTTTTATGGCCCTCTGAAAGTCTGAAATCATGATGTGAACAAAAGTGAATTCATAAAGCTTAACTGAGGAAGATTAACTTTAAATTCACATGATTTTTGGCAAGTATCAAATCTTTGGACAGTGGTTTAGTGAGGACCTAAGTTTTTTTTTTTTCTGGCCTTTACTGTCAGGTCTTTGACACATAATAAGACATTTTGATGACACAAGTATACCAAAGTTGCTTTGCTTGGCATGGTGATGTACACCTGTAATTTTAGCACTATGTAGTTCAAGTTTATTCTGCCCTGCAAAGTGAAACTCTGTATCAAAATAAACAAGCAAAAAGAAACAATCAAAACCCATCAGAGGTATAAATCTTCTGGCAAAACAGGCATAAGTTTTTGTCAAACCCAGATGTGACACACAATAACTTTCCCAGAATTATGTTGGTAAGAAACAAGTGATATATTCACACATACACACTTAAAGGGAAAAGAGCACAACAGAACTTGAATCTGCAAGATTGAGGTAGTTAGGGGTCATGTTAGAGTCCTCTGTGTAAGGAAAAATGTAATATTTAAGAAAAGTTAGGGAAATATGAGGCATAACTTTTAATGTGAGCACCATGGCAGTTAAAGCAGGTATTGCAGTCAGCTTCACATTCCTGGGATGATTCCAAACCAAACACAGTTTTTTTTTGGGGGGGGGGGATGGGATTAATTTAAAGCTTAGAGATACAGGGGAAGTTCCATCTTTGACAGAAGAAATTGCTTCCTTATTTCTAAGCTGAGAAAAACCCCGAACAGCCAGCAAAGTGAAAAAGCAGCAAACATTAAACTGGCAGCAAACAACTGGTACCCTGCTCCAAAACACATGTTAGGGCTGGACACCAGGTTCCAACCCTCACTGATACCTCCTCCAGCTATGCTGTTTGACCCAAAGGAAGAAACTTTTATGAAACACCTGAATCTATGGGGGACATACATTCAAACTACCACTTTCCACTGCTGGCCCCCAATAGACTCATTACCATCTCACTGATGCAACTTCAAAGGTCCCAATAATCTTTATCCATTTTAAGATTGTTCCAAAGTCCCAAGTCTTATCTGAGATGTAAGACTGTCTCTTAACTGTGAGTTCTATAAAAGCATAACAAGTTACATCCTTCCAACATATATAATGACACAGTAAACATTTGAATTGCTATAAGGCATATAATGAGGAGAGACTGGACCAATGCAAAATCAATAACCATCAGGTCAATATCTGTAGTTCAAGGCCAACATCCATAATCAGTGATGACAGTCTAATTTCAAATTTCCATTCTTCCAGCTGGGCTGAGTAGGCCGGGATAACTTCCATCTCATGCCAACAATGCTCCATGGTGGCCCTTACATGGTCCTGGTATATCCAAAACATTTTCAGACCTCCACTGCAATCCACAGTTCATCTTACAATTCCCTTACTGTTCTCCAATAAGGGACACCACAACCTATTTTCCATGCTGCATCTCAGCAGCAGCTCTTAGAACCATGTCTATTTATGACTTGCTTCCATGCATTTTCCATGCTTCCAAAATCAATTCCAGGTGTGCAAAGATGAAGCCATTATGTTAATCCATGGAAGAAATAAATCATGACCATGAAGAGCAGGCTAACTCCATCAAGTCATCACTTTCCAAGAGTTTCCATTCCTAACATTCAGTCTTTCCTGAATGGAATCACTCCTGGCACTTTTTCCCAATGTAAAGTAGTTAATGGTGGTAATATATTTAACAATTTCAATGTAATTAATGGTGGCAATAAGTTTAACAATAGCAGCTTCAGTAACCTGAAACCTGTCTCTGTGTCTGTAATTTTAAACTTGCCTGAAATTTTCTAACATTGAATCTTATCTCCTGTCAAGCATATATATCAGTCCATTACTTTTGAATTCAACCTTAATCAAACTCTCTGGGCACAGACAGAAGAACTCACCCAGCTTTTATGCCAGTAGCCAGGTTCCAAAAAGTTCTCTGCAATCTTTCCTTCCTCTTTGAAATTTCATAAGCAAAGTCTCCAAATATAATTCTCTCTTCTTTTAGCATTTTCAAACTCTCACTAAAATAGCCCATACAACTTGGTTTACCACTCTCTATGGTTTTGCAGTGCAAAGTTCCAAGTCCATTCCAACAATACACAAGTTCCAAAAGACCAAAATCCACATGTTGAGTTTCATCATGCATCAACATCCCCAATTCCTGGTACCAAAATATCTCTTGTAGTCAGCTTTACATTGCAGGGATGAACATCTAAACCAGGAACAGTTTGGGGGAGGAAGAGGCTTATTTTAAGCTTACAGATCCAGGGGGAAGTTCCATCTTTGGCAGAACAACCCACTTCCATACATCCAAGTAGAGAGAAACCCCCAAACAGCCACCAAACCCAAAAAGCAGAAAGCATAAAAGCAGCAAACAGCAGGCACCCCACACTTAAACACACTTGTAGTAGTTTGAATGAATGTCACCCAAAAGATTCAAAAGTGTAAAAGCTTTTCTCTACCTGCCTAGCTGAAGGAGCTATCACCTAGGTAGGATGTTAGGCTCTAGCCCTAAGGTGATTCTTGGGTGGGTGTGAAATTCCAGCTATACATATGTAAAGAGCAGTCAGAACTCAAGTCTGGCAGTCCTACTGTTGTTTGCTAATTAGAGTGTGCTTGCTTGTTTTAGAGGTGTTGGTGCTGGGTTTCTCTCACTGCTTGGATCTGTGAAAGGGGGCCAGCCTCTTTTGTCATTCTAAAACTTCCCCTGAATCTCTTATTTCAATAAATACTTTCCTCCCCAAACTGTGCCTGGTGTGGAGATTCATCCCAGTGGTGTGTGGCTGATTATGGGCTGGATCCCAGGATCTGTCCCCAATGACACCTCTTCCAGCCAGCCAGCTGGAGACCCAAGTTACAAGCTTTAATAAAACATCCGAGTCAATGAGTGACATCCATTCAAACAAACACAGCAAGGGAATCCAGAATTGGAAGCCAGATTGGACAACTGAGCAAAACACTGTCACAAAATCAAACAACAACAAAGGAGACAGAGAGATAGAGAGGTAGGGGGAATGAACTGAAAACGAATATAGTAGCTGGGATCTCTTTCCAGGAAAACTAAGATAACAAACATGCTTAAAATTATTTATCTTGATTAATATCTTACAAATGATGCATTGTTAAGAACAACTGCAGGACTTGTTAAAATGAGGTTAGATTATGGCAGGGTAAGATCTATGGCTATGGTAAACCAAGCTCTGCTACCTGCCCACCAGGTGGATACACAGTATTGCAGTTGTATGTAGTTGGTGTTCTTCCTGTTAAGGATTGGTTTGCACTAAGCACTAAGTCACCATATGCAAAGTATAAAAGTTAAGCATACAACATCTATCATTGGGTAAGTTCATGTGAAAATCTTAATCACCTCTTTGTCTTCTTAAGTAGAGGGTAATGCAGAATTATATTCAGTGAGTGTGTGTGTGCGTGCATGTTTATATGTTTATATATGTGGGGGGTGCATAGAGTGCAAGTGCAAGAGGTTAACATCTTCCTAAATTATCCTTCACCTTACTATTTTTTATAATTTATGTTTTAATTTAAATTATTTATTTGAGAGTTAATTAGAGAGAGAGAGAGAGAGAGAGAGAGAGAGAGAGAGAGAGAGAGAGAGAGAGAGAGAGAGAGAGAATAGGTGCTCTAGGGCCACCAGCCACTGAAAATGAACTCCAAATGCATGTGCCACAATGTATATCTGGCTTTACATGGATACTGGGGAATCAAACTCGGGGCCTTCTGCTTTGTAGGCAAGTGCTTAACTGCTGAGCATCTATTCAGCCCCACCTTTCTTTCTAAACACTGTCTCACTGGTTTGGCTATACTAGCTAATCAAAAACCTCATAGTATCTACTGTTTTTGTTTCCCTCAATCTGGCATTACTGGTGCATGACACAGCACCCAGCATTTCTATGGGTGCTGGGAATGTCTATATGCTATTCTAGAATTTAACCTACTTTTCTTTTATTTTACTATTTATATTTAAGGCTTCAATAAAGAATTTGAAAAGATGTTACATACTACATGGTATTTCAATTGTTCTACATTAAAAAAATAGTCTGGTCTTAAATAAGATTTTTAGATTTTATTTAGTGTTGCAGACTCTGTAGCCTATGATGTTTGAGTGACCACCGTGGTAGTTCTCACCACCTTGGGACTGCTTTTTAGGCTATCTATTAGAGCAGTACTCATGTCTCTGCTTCCTCTGCAGTGACTCCTGGACCCTGGCAGCTGAGAAAGTGACCCATTTCACTCTAGGCAGATAGATATATCTACTGCTGAGTATTGAAATGTACTGGAACTCCCCAGTATTCTCCATTGTCCATAAGAGAAAAAACAGATATTACAACCAAAAGATTGGATTAAATGGGATAAGCATAATTACTAGAGAAACATTTTAGTGTGTATGTCCATTCTTCTTTGCCAAAAAGCAGCAGAGATACTCCTTGGAAATGTAGATTGGTTCCCAATACTAGTTAAGAGTTTTCCTTCATGGAGAGTGTCTCATTTCAAATCCAAGAACAGTTGGTTACTTATATAGGATGTGTGCCACTATTGCACAAGTGTGTACTTCTTTCTTGGCTGGTTGATTTCATATCTGGCAGGATATCCTGCTTATTCATTCTAAGAATTTAACACTAAATTAGAGCTCTAAGAGGTCCACCAAGGCTCAGGTAATTTTGAAGAATAAGGGGCAGAAAGATTGTAAGATCCTCAGAATGGGAGGTATCAGCCTGAGGCACCTTAACCCACCCATACACAGAGGCTAATGAGGAATTTAGGACTTCACAATGACCCCACCAAGGAGGACCCCCAGCATAATGGGGATGGGGGCAACAGATACAAGAATATAAGCTTTTTATTTTTAAAAATCAGTAGCAAGGTGGCTGGAAAAATGTCATATTATACATTTAAAAAAGAAGCAAAGAGACAACCATGATGCAAAAAAAATAGAGACAAGAAGGGAGAGAAAGCAAAGAGAAAACAGGAATTAAGAAAAGAAAAAGTGAATAAGAAAAAGAAAATTTAAGAGGAAACTAAATAGAATTTGTAGAAAAATATTTTCGAATTGAAAATAAAGTTTACATAACTTATTCCTAAGGTGTATATTACATTTCTGGTGAGGTGCCATGAATAAATCATCAGCCCATTTGAAGCTAGGTATATAGAGTAGGTTTCTCAAATCCATTGTCGAAAATATATTTTTTCTTCTACTGAAATTACTACTAAGAGAACATGATGTTTCTAAATGGTAAATAAAAGAACATTGCTCTAGAGTTTGTGGAAATCTGTGTACAAAATGAAAGAATATTTCAGCCTGTAAATTATTGGATTAGTTATTATTCAAATAAAGTTTTAAGAAAGTGCAAAGTGTTGCTGGGTATCATTAAAGAAAATCAATACTTTCTGTCCTATCTTAATAATGTATGATGTCATAATGCTGAGCAACAAAAGATCATTGGTCTTTTAGTGAAATATGCTTTAATTAACGAAAATAATTTGAGTTTTTATTAGTGATACTGAGATGGCTGAACAATCAATGGCCCTGGCTTCACATTTGCAGCAAATCAGATATTTGAATAAAATGAATGACTGGTTCTTAGGAAGAATATTTATTACAGTCAAAGTTAAAGAAGCTGTAGCACATTGAAAAATCTGTATCAACTGCTGCTAGATGTTATTAGTTTTGTAAGTAAAAAAATTCTAAAATCTTCTCAAAAATGTCAGGTCTTGGGGACTACCACAAATTAATTACTACAATAGAAATCCTTTTAGGAATTCTTTCCTCTTCACCCCATAGGGGCCAACACTGGTTAGTTCTGTGACTAGTACCTAAATGGAACCAATGAGCATCAGTTCCAGCTCTTGGATTCCCTTTCTGCAATATTCCTGTTCTTATTGATGTCTTCCAATTTTGTATGGGACCTAAATGAAAGTTTGACCACAGTGGCAACCAAATTTAGTTTACCTCATCTGCTCTGTTCATAAAGTGTTACTTCCAATCATGTTTTCCTAACTACAGAAAGCAAAACAAACACAAGCAAACACAGAGAAGTATCAAGCACTATTCCAGGTGTTCAACACAGATGTACAGAAAGACCTAAACAATACTCTTTCTGCAGATGGGTCAACATAACATAGAGAGAGAGAGAGAGAGAGAGAGAGAGAGAGAGAGAGAGAGAGAGAGAGAGAGAATAAATGTCTCCCCAAAGAAACACCAATTCCACAAAAGAACACCATGAGAGCTATCTAAAAGAATCGAGATACAATGCTCAAGAAATTGATTATCCGTGTCTACAAAGAACTCAAAGTAAACTCAGACAGCAGATGAATTAAATTCTGAAAACTTCAGTGATAACACAAATGCATACCTAAAGAAAATTCAAAAGCCTAAAAGAGCTAGTTGAGAAGAAGTCTAACTAGAATATGAAAATGGAACTCAATAAAAATATCTGAAGAACAAACCAGTAGAAATAAAGATGGAAATGAAAAAAATCAAAGGAATTCAAGCAAAAAGCTCAATGGATAGTTTCGTCAATAGAATGGATCAAGTCGAAGACAAACTATCACATTTTTGAAGAGAAGGAAAAGGAATTGTTTAATAGTCAATCAGTCAACACAAATAAAATTTTCAAAACAACATATGAATGAGCATAAGAAAAATGAGACATAAAAAGTCAAAACTTTTGGAATGGGGGCATGCAAAAAGGAGAATACCTTCGGATCAATGACATAACAAATAGGATTAATAAAATTATACAGGAAATTTTCTAAATCCAGGGAAAACACCAACCATCAAGGTAAAACAAAACAAAACAAACAAACAAAAAAGGCACATAAAACACCAAATAGGAAAAGAAAAGAAATTCCCCGTGCCCTGCTATAGTAGAAAGTTCAATGGGATCAGATCTTAGTCCAGCTTTAAGGTGTGTTTGGGGACAAATATTTATTCTAACACAAAGGTGTAAAGAGAGAAGTTAGAGTTCTGATGATTCGTGCTGGTTGTTGTGCTGGCTGGCTGATGGTTTTGTCTCTCTCCTTGTATCTGTATATGGAAGCTAGATTCTTCCACCATTGTTAGAACTTCTGGATCTGTAAGTCTAAAATAAATCACTTCCTCCCATCAATTGTGTCTGCTTGGATGTTCTTCCCAGCAATGTTGGAAATGGCTACAACAGAATTTGGTACCAAGAGTGGGGTATTGCTGAAATGAATCTGACCATGCGGGCTCTGGCTTTTGGAACTTGTGTGCTGGAGGTATATGGAAGGACTTCAAACTTGTGACTGGAGAAATCTCATAGTGTGAAAGCCAAGTATTATGGCTGTTCTAGAGAAAGCTTGAAAATTCTGAGTGTGAAAGAATTATAGACTGTGAAGGCATGACTTATAAACTTTCAAACAGAAAGGAGAGAGACAGCAGGAAACTGTTGAGACTGAGTTCCTGGCATAAAGGATAGCTGCATCCTTCTGCCCAAGTCCTAAGAGTTTGACCAAGATTGATTTTAATAGTAATACATAATATTCTTGGCAGAAGATATAGAACTGAACCATGTGAGATTTAAAGCGGGAAAAATTCAAGCAAGTTTAGTTACTGGCACAGAGACTGGTTTGAAGTTAATGAAAGTTGTGATTGTTAAGATCACCATTAAGGGTTGGCCAACTGCTTTACAATGAAACAATGGAAGAGATGCCTGAGGGTGAAGTCCACCCAGGAGAGGCACCATATGAATGCAAATTCTTTTGAAAGGAGATATGACTATAAGAAAGAATCCTGGTATTCAAGATCATAATTTATTTTCCCCTGTGGTTAAGAAATTGGTGTGGTGTACACACTTGGTATTGATTTTGGAAACATAAAAATGCATTAGAAGTGGGTCATGAAGTGCACACGGTTCCAGAAGCTGCTGCTGAGAGGCAGTGACATGTGAAGCAGGATGATATCCTGTATTAAAGGCCAAAAATAAAATGTTAGGGTTGTGAAGGTGGATTGAGGTTTGCAGTGGAGACACAAGATGATTTGGAAGCCAGGCGTGGTTGGGATGCCACCTTTAATCCCAGCACTTGAAAGGCAGAAGTAGGAGGATCGCCGTGAGTTCAAGGCCACCCTGAGACTACAGAGTGAATTCCAGGTCAACCTGGACTAGAGCGAGACCCTACCTCGAAAAACCGAAAAAAAAAAAAAAAAAGATGATTTGGATGTACCAGGACTGTAAAGATACCATGGAGAGCTGGTGACTAAAGATGAAAATGTTTCCTGGCTACTTAGCTAAGCTGAAGGGGTAGAAATAGAAATTCTATAAACTGTCATCACTGGTTATAGATATTGGACTTGAACAGCAAATATTTTATTTATCTAATGATTATTGATTTTGCATTGATCCACTCTCTCCTTATCATGCCTTATTTCAATGAAAATGTTTACTCTGTCATTATATGTTAGAAGTATGTCCTGATTTTATAGGAATCACAATTAAGAGACACTCTTAAATCTCAGATGAGACTTGGGACTTTGGAACAGTCTTTAAGTTGGTAAAGCTGTTGTGGGCCTTTTAAATTTGGGCTGAATACAATTTGCACTGTGATATGGTCATACGTCTATGGGGAACAGAGGCAGAATGTGGTACTTTGAATATTTGGCCCCACAGACTCAGTCATTTTTTATTAAATTTCACACTCGAGCCTCTAGCAGATTGATTCCTTCTAAAGGGAGCATTTCATCGAGGACAGATATTATGTGTTTTGGGGGAGGGGAATTTCTTTCCAGCTCAAAGGTATGAAGAGAACAGTTGGAGCTCTGGTGGTTTGTGCTTGCTTGTGGTGCTGGCTGGCTATTGGTGTTGTCTTTTTGTTTGGATTTATAAATGGGAGCCAGATTCTTCCACCATTTATGGAACTTCCTCTAGATATTTAAGCCTGAAATAAATCCATTCCTCAGATAAACTGTCTAATTGGATGGTCATCCCAGCAAGGTGGAGCTTAATATAACAGTCATAATATTTAACATTTTATATTTATTATTTGGAGGGGTGGGGGTAGTGTAACCAGACTAATGTTTTGTTTGATTTTGTCTTGTCTTTTGGGAAGGAATAATATAACAGGAACTTTTTTCTTGGTTTATTTTATTATTTGAAGATGACAGAAAGTTACATCTTCTTTTGGATAGAAAGTTCACAGAGAAAGTATGAATTAATGTTGGAATGTGGAGATGATAATCATCATGAGAATAAACATGAACACAAAAGATGAATATGATTTAAAGCCCTGAGGAGGGTTATGCCCAAGATGGAAATGAGGAATGTCTATTCACAGAGAAGGAAGTCTGGTGGAGTTTATCATCATAGATGCCTATAGGAAAGTATGGGTGAAAGCAAAGGCTCATGAAATGATGTCTTTTTAAGTCTGTCTATCATATTAAGCAGGTTTAAACAACACATATTTTACTTTGTACAAGTTGTTACCAAGGTGTACCTTAACTGTGTTCTCTCCTGAGGATCTTACATGTCAATACATAAGATATCTGAAAACCCTGAAGATCACATGAAGGACAGAGTGTCCTTGGTATGGGTTGTATATGAAGGATTTTGCCAAAAGATGACTGTTGAATGTTCAGTTTCCCCTGTAGCAGTGTCCAGGTGGAGATTTTTGGAAGTGATTGGATCATGAGAGCTGACTTCATCACCAAGCTGATTCATTGATATATTCATAATTAGACAGCTTTACTAGAAGGTGGCAAAAATTAGGTGAGGTGGACTAGCTAGTGGAAGTAGGTCACTAAGGGAAAGCTCTGCAAAGGTATACCTTGTCCTCAATCCAGCCCCATCTCTCTCTGCTCTCTTGCTCCTTTGAGGTGGGTGGCTGTGCTCCACCTCACACTTCTCTCATGATATAGTATCTTACCGTCAGGTCAATACACAGTGGAGTCTATGACTGTGGACTAAGGGTCTAAAGAAAACAAACAAAAATGCCTTTCTTGGGCTGGAGAGATTGTTCAGTGGTTAAGGCAGTTTCCTTCAGTGCCTAAGGACCTGGGTTCAATTCCCCAGTACTCACATAAAGCAGATGCACAGGGTAGCTTATGTATCTGAGTTCCTTTTCAGTGGCTGGAGGCCTTGGTGCACCCATGCTGTCTCTCTCTCTCCTCTCTCTCTCTCTCTCTCTGTCTCTCTCTGTGTGTCTGCATCTCTCTATTAATAAACAAATAAAATATTTTAAGTGCCTTTCTTCTTTTTAAGTTATTTATCTCAGATGTTTATCTTCTCACAGTGACAATCTGACCAGTCGTCTCCTATATCTACATGGGTGTACATAAAACTATACAGGCTTATTTTTACAAAGCCAGAAAGAAACCCTGGTTTTTTTTGGGGGGGGGGCCTGGTTGGATTTTAGTTTTTTTTCTTGGATGTAAACCTCATAGATTTATTTTAGAAGGTTAACCTGATTATGTAAGTTTACCCAGGAGGATTAATTTTTGTTTAGAGACTTCAACTACATACTCAAAATTTCTTTACATTTACTTTGGATGAAAAAAAAAGACTATAGATTATGGTCACATTCAACCTGAGGGGATTTTTACAAGGGTTTGACTATTGGAATTTCATTTTCTGATGTTTCATCTTTCTCAGTTACAAAGAAGAGGAGTTCACCAGTTTAGAGGAAGGATGGTAGATAAGGTAGTAAAGTTTTAGTAAAATGGGAAAAGGAGTAAATATACCAATGAACACACCTCTTGACATTGAATAATCCATTTACAATTTGTCGGATTCAGGAACATATAGAATAATGACTTTTCCTACCCAATTCCCATGATTTAATCACTTATTCATATTCTGAGTTGTGTGTATAGGATCTTTTCATAATTAACAAGAAAAGATTTATTCTACAGTCCAATATATCCCATTATGAGGAATTAATGGAAAAGTGAAGTTAATATTCTGCACATGGTTTTCTAAATCTTAATGTCAACTGAAAAGCATGTCAATATTTATTTTTCAAACATTTCTGATTCAAGTTTTATTTTAAGTGTTATGTTGAATTTGGCAAAATTATTTTGTAAAAAGAGCACAGAGATTATGCTCAAAGCTCAGAATCTATGACTATCTCAAACATATTATTAGAATGTATGATTAAACCTTAATTTAAATGTGTGACTTCTAGAATTTCCATCTTCAATATATCACCAAAATTGTCTTCTTGTTATAAATACAAGAATTTTTTTCTTTTTTTTATTGTCCTTAATGAGTTAAATTATTTAATGGGCAAACAATGAGTTGTAATCCCCAGTTCCCCAATGCCCCTCTTCCCCATCCCCAGTCAACTGAATATCCTCCTTCGTGAGCAGTCTGGATCAGTCCTTGGAGCAGGGGACTATGGATAGCCTAGTAGTCAGCCAGGTTCTCCTGGCAATAATTTTTTTAAATATTTTATTTATTTATTTATTTGAGAGAGAGAGAGAGAGAGCAGGCACGCCAGGGCCTCCATCTACTGCAAACGAACTCCAGACACATACACCCTCTTGTGCATCTGGCTGTATATGGGCACTGGGGAATCGAACTTGGGTCCTTCTGAATTGCAGACAAATGCCTTAACCGCTAAGCCATCTCTTCAGCCCTCCTGGAAATAATTTTTAAAATACAATTTTATTTATTAAAGTGAGAGAGAGGAAATGATAGAGAAAGAGAATATGTGGGCATGCCAGGGCCTCTTGCATTGAGATATAAAGGAAGACACCTTCACTACTTAAAGTCAGGATTTCGGGTTATGGAAAATTTTGCATTTCATTAAATTTAGTGTGTCTATCTATTATTTTGTATTTTACAGTATGTGTTCTTAAAAGTGTGATAGTGAAGCAATACTTCACCCTTAAAGAACATACAGTTGAGATAGAGATACTCACATAGAAAGCTTTTCTCATTACAACAAACTGAATGCTAAACCAGGGCATTCTCCAAGTGCCTAGCTGTGGGGAGCTAAGAGGAGAGAAGAATGCAGGAAAATATTTCTATATAAGTTTATCTGTAGTAGAAGGATATAGTTTCTTCAGATCTATCTCCTCTCAGCTTTGAGATTTGACAAGTTACTGTGTATAGTTTCATTAAATGTAAAACAGTTATTAAAGCCTCCTTCAGAATGTTAGATGAATATATCTGAGATAATTCATATGAAATGTAATATAATCTTTGAATGTATATTGTACTTGTTAAGTGAATATCTCATTTCTTCTTTTGGCTTCTGTTCCACTGTTTTCTCTTTGCAATATAAGTGAGATAAGTGAAGAAAAATGGAAAAGATACTAGACACAAGATTTTCATGGTTTTTTGAGATAATAGCATTAATGATTCATGTAAAGAAAAAAAACTATTACTGCAGTAGAATATGAAATTGTTTGGCTTTACTAGATTTGTTACCTGAAGTTCATAAAACAATTTAGAGCAAGAGAATGAATCACCTAGGTGGTGAGTTTAGGGAACATTTTGAATTAGGCAATATGGTATGTGAAATGGAAGGATATAGTCCAAGATAAAAGTGATATTTTTTTGGATTTCTTCATATATATATATATATATATATATATATATATATATATATATATATATATATATATATATATATATATATATATATACTGCTGTATTGTGATCAAGCACCCTGTCCTTATAATATTTGTGGATTTTTATTCTCAGACTTTCTATTTTACATTTTTCTGGAAGTTCATATAAATAGAATCATCATTGAGATGATTTTTCTTCACTTAGCATATCTTTGTGGTTGTTGCATGTATCATTGGCTTGTTACTTTTTTATTTTTAAGACATAGTCTTATGGCACAAGCTGGCCTCAATTCAAACTCACCATGTAGAGGAGTATGACCTGAACTCCTGCCTCTACCTTTAAAGTTGTGGGATTTTTGGGATATTCCACTATGCTTTTAACATTTGAGCTGCACAGGGTTCCTCCGCAGAAACATACCAGAAGTCATTTATCCATCAACCAGTTGAAGAATGTTGTTTCATTGCTAATATAAATGGGATATAAAATAATGATTAATAACAACTTTTATTGAGCAATGTCAGATGGTGGGAGTTTTAAGAGTTCTATTTTTACTTACATATTCAATTCAATGTCATGTGAAAGACAGAGATTAGTGCAACACGACCTTCAGTGGATGACAAATGTGAACCTCAAAGTTTGTATGATTTTATTAAATTTACTTTTTGCCCAAATAGGATTTATGACAGTTTCATGAAAATATAGGGTTCCTCCAGTGTCACTGCCCACCACCCACGGGGGCAATGATAAACACACACACACACACACACACACACACACACACACACACACACAAATGCACATACACCATGTATGGGTGGAAGAATGTGCATTCTGTCTTTATTGCTCTCTTTCAGATCTCATTGCTCATACCCCATACCTGTTACCGCATTGCTCATTGCTCATATCTCTTCATCTCTCTGTTGCTCATATATGCTGCAGAATATATATATAGAGAGAGCTCCTTGCCAATCAGGGAGCTATTTATTGGTCTATGACAAGAACCTGTGGACATGATGTGCAAATAGCCTAATCAGGACTACCTCCTGAAACTCATTAAGCCAAGCCCCTCTTGGCAGGCTGTCAGGTGCTGTCCAAGACTAAGCCAGGGTGTGTCTCGAAAGGCCCCCAAAGGCTTTCATCCCTGACACTCCAGTTTTGAAATTATTAACAGAAAAAGAAATTTATCAGTAACAATCTCTGAAGACATCAGTTCCAACCTCTTTATTTTAAAGATGTGGCAAGGCAACAGTAGCTATGTTCAATGTATTGCCAATTCAGCAAATGAAAATTCTTTCCTGTAAAGGGTTCTGAGCAGTATAGCTAACTTCCCTTTCCTTTCTATAGTTACTGTATATTTGTGTTAATTTCCTTTCATTTTCATTATGTATGTGATGTGTTTTGACACATTTATATGTGATTAGACACAAGAAATCCACAGAAGGAAATATGTACAAAGTAGAAGTTAATGTTGTGCCCATGGACATCCATAGCCACCTGGAAAGGGCTCAGCTAGTGTAATAATTATGTGTGAATACCCTTCACCACTTCACTCTCTGACAGAAATTAGAAAGCTGTCAATTAATAAATATTCAAAATTTGCAGAGAAACTACAATCTATTAACCATCCAGTTATCTATATTTATCCATCTATCAATCATCAATCTATCAAATATTTATATCTACCTTCTATCATAAGATGCTTTCAGTGTGATATGTCTTGGTTTGGTAATTCAACCATATACTTTTAATACACTTATGAGTTTTATAAAATTTTTTCTGGCGTCATTGTAGGGAATGTGCTTATTGAAGTTGCTATTTTTATATTACAAAATCCATATAAAAATCTCCCAGAAGAAATTCTCCTTTAGTACCATGAGGCCTATATTTTCTTGAAACTTATTTGTGTAAGAATGAACAGAGAATATTATATCATTCTTAATGTTGGTCATTCAAAACTCCCATAATAGCACTGTACGTACAACATTGTTGCCTTCAATGTAATTCCTGCTCCGCTTTGGCAAGCACAGTGCCATGCACTGAGCATTCTAATCAACCATGGACATCCTTTGGATAAAAAAGCTTACTGAAAAATGAGGTCAGGTAAGTTGAAAATGAGATAGATTGAGAGGGAAATGAGTGAGCAGGAAAGAGGTCACAGGTGGTAGGAGACCAGACATGACATAGTCAAACCATGTTGCAGTCAGCTTTCTAGTTGCTGCACAGAAAGAACCCAAACAAAAGTGGCTTGTGGAGGAATGGGTTTATTTGGCTTATGGACTCGAGGGGAGACTCCATCCTGGAAGGGAAAATGATGGCATGAGCAGAGGGGTGGACATCACCTCTGCTACAGCACTGTATATAGCGGCAGGAAGGTGTGCCAATTTCTGGTAAGGGGAAGCTGGCTTATAACCCCATAAGCCCGCCCCCAACAACACAGCTTCATCGAGGTTGTAAAACCCAAACTGCCATCTGCTGAGGATTGATTACCCAGAACACATTAGTTTGTGGGGGACACCTGGATCAAACCATGGTAACCCAGATACACATGGTGGTTACGTAGCTGCTTGCCAGACTCCACAGCTGGATTTATGCATAGTTAACATGTAATCACAGTATGCACAATACTTCTATGTGAATGAAGTTCAATCTAGCTCCACAAAGGCCGAATTTTCTAGAATATTAGAGAACACTGGCTGAGAGATACATACCTAACTAGTTTCTTTGGGTATTTTTATTGCTATTATTAAGTCAGGCAAGCAACACTGAGAGAGTAAAGTTATCACAAAAGTGCCTTTCATGTATTCTGGACTTGTCTTATTGCTATGTGCTTGGAAGATTTCTAAATTATTACTATAAGTGGTAATTGGATGCTTTGGAGAACTAGTGATTGTTAAGGACAATTCTACTTAAATATTGGCTTAGATATGTCAGGGGTCACAAATAAGTGCCTCAAGATGGATCCAGCCCAGAGACATTTAAAATATATTTTCAATACATTCACAACATTTTATAAATAGGTGCACTTCTTACTTTGACAGTGAGAATGTAGAAAGGATCTATGAGCTTACACAGTGTATGCAAAGCCCTAGGGCACTCTAGCTACTTAAACCTCATGAGCTTATTTACATATTCTGATAGCCTCTTGTTGATATCTCCACTTTGACCCTACTTATAATGCCTGCCTTACAAACTTATTATAAAATCATTCTACTAGGCAATTTTACCCCATATTCTTTATGTCTTAGGAATGGAGGAGATTCTTTCCCATCAATGAAGCACATAACCATTTGAATCAACTACCAACAGGCTCAATTAGATGGGTACAGTAAACCATACTGAAAAGTATGGAACATTCTAGTAAAAGTGTGTATTATTAATTATTTACATACTGAATTTGTAATGTTCACTTGTGGTGAAACAATAGTTCAAATCTTTTCTGCAGACTCAGTTTACATGTATTGTAAATAGAGGACCCATGCTTTACATTTTTTTAAGAATGAAGGAAACATATTAAAAATGTGTATTAATGGGATATTTGATTTAGGGATAAATTTAGATAGTTAAGAATTCATATTCAACAAAGATACCAACAGTGTTAACTAGTATAAAAATAGCATCTTTAACAAATGGTGCTGGACAAATTGGATAAATACTTGCAAGAAAAAGAAACTAGACCCTCTCCTCTTACCATGCACAAAAATCAACTTCAAATGGATCAAAGACCTCAAAGTAAGACCTGAAACTCTGAAAACTCTGGAAGAAAAATTGGGGGAACTCTCTATGACATAGGAATAAGGAAACCCTTCCTGGACAAACTTCCATAGCCCAGGAAGTGAAACAATCACTTAACCAATGGGATCTCATCAAGCTCAAAAGCTTCTGTACAGACAAGCATACCAAATTCAAAGCCAATAGACCACCACCAAACTGAGGGTTAATCTTTGCCAGCTACAATATGGATAGAGGTCTAATATCTAGAAAATACAAAGAACTCAAAAAATTAAATAAAAATATCAAACAGCCCTCTCACAAAATGGGGAAGAAAACTCAACAGGGAATTCACAGAGGAAGATATACAAATGGCCAACTCACATTTGAGAAAATGTTCAATGTCATTAATCATCAGAGAAATGCAAAGCAAAACAACAATCGGATTCTATCTTTCTCCAGTCAGAATGGCAATCATTAAAAAAATTTACCAACAATAGATGTTGGCGAGGATGTGGGGAAAAAGGGACCCTCATTCACTGCTGGTGGGAATGCAAACTTGTACAACGATTATGGAAAGCAATGTGGAGGCTCCTGAACAGGATGGATATAGAGCTACCAGTGGACCCAGCTATCTCTCTACTGGGCATCTACCCTCAAGTACCTCACCAAAGCACAGAGACATTTGCTCAACTATGTTTGTAGCAGCTCAATTTATAATAGCGAGGAATTGGAATCAACCCAAATGCCCATCACTGGATGAACGGATATCGAAGTTGTAGTACATATAAACTATGGAATTCTATGCAGCTGAAATGAAAAAATTAAATAATGAAATTTAAAGATAAATGGACAGACTTACAGCAGATCATTCTTTGTGACCACACACAAGAGCAGAGAGACAAATGCCACATATTTCCCCTCATATGTGGTTCCTAACCATGTTAAACTGGAATACTAAGAAAATCTGTCAGTGAAAGGAGAGTTTGCAAAAGGGAATGGAATGAATTTGGGGTGGTAGGTAATGGGAGGGTGGGGGGAATGGAAGGGTGGGGGAATGGTAGGGAGGGGGGACTAATATAGTAAACTAAACTAATAATGAATTAACACCATAAAACCCTAGCTTTTATACAGTAAGCTACTGAGGAAGCTGAGGGCACCATCTGATACAAGCAGCCATCAATAGAATGGAGGAAGCCTAACCTCAAGAATAATTACTCAGGCCTGCATCTCCATTTCCCAGTTATTGGTTCTTTCTCACACTGAGCTATTGATCAAAGAGTCCTACCAGGTCCCTAAAATGTGACAGACTTCTGTCAAAGCTCTTGAATACCTGTCCTAGGCCTAAGGTAAGACCTTAGTGCTGAAGAAATCACAAAGTGTTATCAAACAACACCAAGAGATCCTTCTAGATCCTGAATGGTAACAAGCTCCCAGATGTGTAGCACTGGAAGGTGTTGCATGAGCTGCCAGGGGAAATTGGTCAATGATATTTAGAGAAAGCAGAGACCACTGATATAAAATATACACAGTTGTTACAAGAATGCTGAACACAATGATGTATGGAAGAGACCAGCAAGTCAAAAAAAATGCTCATCTGTGCAATAGTGGCACTAAACCGAGGAGGGTAATCTACAGCTTAATGATTGGCTAAGAAATCTGCTTAGTGAAAAGGAACCCTTAACCAGAACTGGGATCCATGGCAGAATCCTATGGGCACCAAGATCTCAGGCTCCTAGGGGAAATTCCCACTACCAGAGAGCTACAGAGAGGCTACACCCATTAGGAGCTAGCCAAAATAGCAATGTTGCCTCATTTAACATATATTGATGTCACTCTCTGATAGAGATTCTGTTTGTATTTTTCAGCAGACATTGAGAGAGCTGGGGACAACTCAATTCCACCAACAAGACATTGGATGATGGCTAACATCCTGGAAGGAGATAAACATTCATACAGGGTCCAAATGAAACTTATGATAAAGTAAGGAGACAAACAGGAGACCAATCACCACAGCAAGTCTGATAACCCATGAAAGGTCAATAGAGACAGACACCAACAATACCCAACACAACCCTGAGCAAATATTCAGAGATACTTAAGATCTCAACAACAAAGCAGACTCAAAATTCACTCACTATGACTCAAGGAACTGAGCGGAAGAGGGGGCTGATAGAATGTAAGAGCCATTTTGGGGAAGAATATCTAGAGACATTGCCCCCCTCAGCAACAATACAAAAAGGGGGAAGAAAAAAAAGAGAAAGAAAAACTGGCTACCTCTGGTGCAGTTCATACCCTCTAACCTATGGACAGATCTAGTATGCACACTGAGGATGTACCCCAGTAGGTAGGGGACAGAGAGGAGGGAAACGGGGACACATTTACAAGGATGGCTCATACAATGTATAAACTTATTCATAGTAAAGATATTTAAAATCCATAAAACTCATGTAGAAGTACATTAGGATTTAAGCCCAGCTGCTGTTTATACCATTGTCACCACACAGTTCTTAAGTAACTTAAAAAGATAATGGGCTTCCAGTGAATTAATGTGTGGCTTTACTTTGTTCCTTAATGCAATGGGAACATTTTCAAGTTTAACCAGTAGTTATATTTTCTTACGACTTGGTAGAAACTTATTTTTTCAGATTAAAGAAATTCCTTTTCTTTGCCATGCATAAGGTAACTATGCACCGTTCCTTTGGCACATTTTTCCTGTAGTCTGTCTGTGCGGTTGCTTTCCTGGATGATGAACCACTCTTCCCACCCAGTTCTCATTCACCTTGGACCTGACTTGTGCCACCTTGAGGGTGGCTTCCATGTTGCTAAGTCCTTCATTTTCAGGTTTGCATTGTACAGTTATGCTAACTTCATGGGGATGTTCCTTTAGATTTCCATATTATCACACATATGTGCTTGATATCAATAAACTATTTTTTAACAAAAAGGCTATTTTCTCAATTATGAATCTCAGTACTTGATGGTTGTTTCATTGAATTTTGTGATTATTCTCTCTCTAGAAATACAGTGACATTTTTGGCCAGTAGTACTAATTTTTATGAATTTATGGAAATAAGCACAACCTAGTTTGCTTCTTGAACTTATACTTCCATTTGGTTTCTGACCTTAGGTCCAGTTTCACAGAGAAGATACTGCCTCAGTAAAACTTTCTCTAGAAAGGTGTATTCATTAAAGCACAAATAATATTTAATTAAGGATTTTTTTGCAAGACACATAGAAATACCACTATTTCCATCAAGATGGCAGGGATAAAAATGACAGTAACAAGTGTTGACCAAATATGTCGAGAATTTTCAGCATTAAGATATTAAGGTAGGATTGTGATAAATTGTACTTTCTTTGGAGAGGAGTTCAGCAGTACCTCAAAGGGTTAAATTGAGAGTTATCATATGAATCAGCCTTTCCACTTACAGACAATATAACCAAGGTAATTGAAATCTATGTCCCTACAGTTTATCCATAAATGTTTATAGCACATTTTTAACAGTAAAAGAATGTAAATAATCTTGAAGTCCATCAACTGATAAATGGATAGAGAAATCTTTGAATAGATTAAAAATTTGTCAATAAATTTATGTAAACTACTTAAAATATAAACAAATCTTTTTTTGAAAAGTGAAAGAAAACCATAAGCAAGTAGATACCATATAATTCAATTTCTATGAAGTAGTCAATGTAGGGGACAGGGACAGTGATTGTTTATAGGGGTATGTCTCATTTTTAGGATGGTGAAATGGTCTAAAATTAGGCAATGGTCGTGGTCACTCAATTCTTTGCATGTAGCAATCATCACTGAATTGTACATCTTAAAAAGGGGAATTTAATGGCAGCTGGATTAACAATGTGACATAATTCATGTGCTCACGGCTCTCACCTTCCCCTACCTCTGCTTATTTGTCAATTCATTAGGTACCTGGCTGCTGGCAGGTCTGGCTGGAAATGATGGTGACAGCGAGTGACATTTCAGGAATGCTTTTAAGGAACCAGGAGCAACCTCCGGAGGACAATCAGAATGGTTAGGCCACTCTCCTACCCTGGAAAGGGAGACCAACCCCATCGTGTCCAACATAGATCCTGGTGGCTGCAGTTGTTGATGGATGCCCTGTAAAGTTGTAATTAAGGAATGCTTTTAATGAGGCAAGTCAGGATTATTCAACATAATTCTGCTGGACTAAAATTATATGAGAAAAGCATATTCATCATTTCATTTTCAATTTTACAAGCACTTCTTTAAATTCTTTCCTAAGAGACACAGTATTTTAGTGGACTGAAACATCTAAACATCCTAGCTTGTTCTTAACAAAATATGGCATGGCCCTGTTTTAGGTAACTGTGATCACATGTATTTGTGTAACCGTTACTTGATGGATTTCTATTGAGGTTTTCCTGAATAGCTTTTCCTTAGACTTTGATTTGATATTTTTGTTTAGGACAAAGTATCACTTTAGAAACTACTATCCAATTAACATGGTAACATTTTGATAGTGCATTTTGAAAACACTTATTTAAAAAAAAAACAACAACAAACTTCCATGCCTACACAACATAGTGCAATGAATTTAAATAAGCTTAGATTGTTAATTGTTTGCACTCTTGGTGTTTGATCTTTGCTCAGACTTTCAATTTGTTCATTTCAGAAGAAATAAACACACGGTGTTATTGAATCACATATATTATTTCCCATAGAAATACCTGTTTTGTGTCATAAAATTCTCATTTCCAAGGGTAACTTCTAAAAGCTGTTGAACGCTGTAATTTCATGTAAACTTAAAACTTGAAATTCACTATGTGCTTTTAACTAAAATCTAGGACATCCACTATCATTATCTTTTCATTTCAGTAAATTTTACATCTATGGTGCTTTTCTTATCCTTTTAATAACATAAATAGTAACTCTATAATAAAAAGAGGTATGGAAGACGCTTCTCCTTTGGTGTTGGAATAGAACAGTGAGCCACCTCATTCTTTTTTATATATTTAAGTTTTTTATAATATTTTATTTATTCATTTTCAAGCAGAGAGAGAGAGAGAGAGAGAGAGAGAGAGAGAGAGAGAGAGAGAGAGAGAGAGAGAGAGAGAGAGAGAGAGAGAAGAGAGCGCACCAGGGCCACCACTTTGTGGGTCTGGCTTATGTGGGTACTGGGGATTTGAACCTTTGTTCAGTGCCTTAGGCACTGGAGACAAGTGCCTTAACTGCTGAGCCATCTCTCCAGCCCCCACCTCATTCTTTCATTGCTCCACAGACAAGTGTTAGGAAGCAGTTCCGTACAAGGTGTACCTGCATACTAAGGATAAAAATATTAATCTCACAATGACATTTAGTCTAATGACTTTATACCAAAGTGGTATGAAATTTAATTTGAAGTGCATGTCTTTTCTTTTAAGGAATGGTCCAAGCCATAAAAGCTCTCTTGCTTGTGTTGTCTAAGAAATTTTATAATATAATAGTATTCATAGAAATAACTCAAATTTTGCTGTTGTAAATATCACTTTTCTATATGATAGTGCTTAAGAATGTTTAGCTCTAGTTTAAAATATCTCATTAGCCCTACTTTAATTCCTCATAATACTAAAGTCCCAGACAGAGGAATCAGATATGAGAAAGACAGGAAAGTCATCCAGATGGGAAAGAAGTCAAATTGTCAGGGTTTGCAAACAAAATGATCGTCTGTTCAGAAAATTCCATTCCATGAACTTTAGAACAAATGAATTCAGTAGAGTTGCATACTACATTAATATATAAAATCAATTTCTATGTCAGTAATGAATCCTCTGAAAAATAAAATCAAGAAAGTAACCTGACTTCCCACAAAGCTAAACTTTTGTTGTTCTAGTTTGGGAGGCAGGATCTCAATATATAGCACTAGCCATCCTTGAATTCACTGTGTAGATCAGGCTGGCCTCACACTTGTGCTGACCTTTTCTCTTCCTCCTGTTCAGCGATGGGATCACAGGTGCTCACCACCATGATCAGCTTTGGTCTACTCTCAGGGCTGTGTTTGTAGGCATCCCAGAGCTCAAAAACCACATCATTTAGAAAGTGCATGGTGATGGATGGCGAAGGTTCTCAGAGGCTTATTTTGCTACTTATTTTCATCAATAGTGAATTATTATTATATGTGAATCAGGAAAAAGACATGGGAACACATCTTGGGAATTGAAATATAAAATAAAAAATCCTTTGTACGTGTTTCTTTGTAGCACAGTTATCTATTTCTCACTAGAGGTAATATATGGAAAATCCTGATTTTGGGCTGAGGGATAGCTTGGTGGATAGTGCTTGTGCTGCAAATGTGAGAACCTGAGTTCAGATTGCTAGTACCCTTGTGTCATGGTTTGATCCAGGTGTTCCCCACAAACAAATGAATGTGTTCTAATTGATTGATCCTCAGCTGATGGCAGTTTGGGTTTTACAACCTCACTGGAGCTGTGTTGTCAGGGATGGGCTTATGGGGTCATAAGCCAGCTTCCCCTTGCCAGTGTTTGGCACATTTTCTTGCTGCTGTTTGCAGTACTATGGTACAGGTGATATCCATGCCTCTGCTCATGCCATCATTTTCCCTGTCAAGATGGAGTCTCCCTTTGAGTCCATAAGCCAAATATACCTATTCCTCCACAAGCCGCTTTCGCTTGGGTTCTTTCTGCGCAGCAACTAGAAAGCTGTCTGCAACACCTTGGAAATACTGGGTGGGCATGGTAGCCTGAATGTAACACCAGCACGTGGGAGGTGGATTCAGGATCTCCCTGGGGCTCAGATTAGTTGAGTCAGCAAGCTCTGAGAGATGCAAAGAAAGAATACTGACTTCTTTTCATGTATTAGTAAGTTAAATAAAACACTGCACCAGGAAAAAAAAGAACATTTTAATAGCTATTCTTCATGAATGCTTTTATTCAATGAAATTTTAATCCATACAACAAAGTAGTCATTTTTCAAATTACAGTCTCGAAGTAAACCAAAAAGTTAATATAAAATTCAGATAAACATGAGCATATTGATGAGAGCAGTCTTCAACAATATTATTTCTTAAAAGCAATAAAGATTTGGCTCTGTACTCTCTAAAGTTAGATGGGTTATTCCATCAAAACAATTTATAAAACATTGAGACTCATGCATTGCATATATTACACCAGTTTTAAGTTTATTGAATTCAAGTATCTTTTAAAAATAATCTTTGATTTTAATTAGCTGTTTATTATAATTCCAAGTGTTCCCATCAAATGGCAACAGTAACCATAATGAGTATCTGAGTGTCCTGAAGGCTTTCCTCTTTAAGAACACAACTACTGACATAATCTCCAGTATAGTCATCCCTTGGTACTTGTGAGGAATGGCTTCTAGGGAGGATCCACAGGGATCAGAAAAAGTAGTATAAATGTTCATGTACCTTGTATGAAGTGGTATTTACATATACCCTACAATCAGTCCCCTGGCTCCTTTAAGTCAACTCCACAGTGTTATGATAGCACGCACAGTGGTCACTATAGGTCCCTGAAGGTGGTCACTATAGGTCCCTGAAGATGGATGTTTTACCTGAATACTTTTGATTCTTGGCTCTTTTTTTATCAAAATGTAGAAAATATATTTAGATAATTATCCATTAGCAAGCCTGTACAAACAGATATTACAATCATTTTGAAAGCTTGAGAATAACTTCAAAAATAAAGACAGATTTTGTTTTATTTTACATTAAGATCCGATTGACTGCTTCTGTGTAGCTGGGAGAATGTGTTGGGGAATCATGAGAGCTGTGTGGTGACTCCTTTATGCCCATGGTGGAAACAAGGTAGAGTGGTGGCACACTACTGAGAATCTCTTGGCTGTATTTTTATAGACATTCCCTTGATATTAGAACTTTTTTCTTCCCTCCATCTCTTTCTTTCTCTTTTCCTCCCTCCCTCCTCTCTTTCAGCTCACACTATTCTCAAAATTGTTATATACCAGTGAATTTCTTAATAGTCCTTGAAGTTCTAAGCCTCCTGTCACAACCTCCCTAATGCTGGTATACAGGCATGCAACATCATGCAGTGTAATATGCAGTGTCAGGGATCAATCCCCAAGCCCATTTTCTATCATGGTAAGTTCAAATACACAGCAGAGGAATGCAGAATGTTCCACTATAGCAATCATCTATCCAAAACAGTAGCTTACTTTATATATTTTAAGATTATCAGGCTTGACATACTGATAATGTGCTTTTAAATGGCAGTGGCAAACTGGATATAGGAGAAAAATCCATGGTTTCTATTGTTGATTGTTTCTATGAAGATGCTTGGTTATATCAAAATTTATTACATTGATTTATTCTTCTAATTTTCCCTGGAAATAAATTAGATTACTGTTTTCATAACTTCCTATGGCCTAATCATTCTCTGAACAATAGAAAACTCTAATGTTATAAGTAATTTTAATAATAACTATTTAAATTCATTTATTTCAAAAGCATTATATGAGTTTTTAACCAAAATGACACATAATCCTTTTTATGCTAATTAAATAAATAAATAGGAATTAGATTTTATGGGATGTCTGTTCCATGATGAATTCAGTGCATCCTTCCTGGTATTTTCAGGCTCTGCAGACTGAAGGGCACTGATGGCTGGTATCACACGTTACTTCTCTTAAACAACTACATACACAGAAATAATGCTTGTGTTAATAGACAAAGAGGTTTTGCTGCAGCTAAAATATCAATTCCTCTAGAATGTATTTATCATTCTTTAGTTTTAAAAAGGTTTATTTTAAGCATAAATTGACCCACTTGTTGTAGTATGACAGCTACTACTGCAAGAATTTTTACCTGATAGACACTAGAAATGTATAACAATTTTTGGATAAGGATGTGATTATATACAAACTTACAGTACTTTTTTTCTTTAGGAATTACATTAAATATAAAATTTTGTTTACATACTTCTAATTCTGAAGTGCTAAGTATATTTTATCTCTTTCATGTGGTAATAAAAATTACTAAAAGCCAAACGAGTAATGGTATTAACATTTTCCTGTCTTAGTCAACACTCTCAGTGAACACTGAATTTAAGATAAGCAATGGGAACCAGTGACAGACTGACAAAGTATCATATAAATGATAACATCAGAACACTACAGTGGCATGATAATTAAGTAAGAACTGTTTTCCTAGTGCTGGAGAAGCATCATTGATGACAAAATCAAGAATTCAGCACACTGGGCAGACCTGCTGAACAGGCCACAAGCTCAGGAGGCCAGAGGTGACCACAGACTGATGTTCTCACAAGCAGACACTTTAACAAAGTATGGCTCACAGTCAGGCCTAAATATATCACTTAATCAGATGAACAACCAGTTATTCAAAGAAGTTTATGTTCCTAGGAAAACTGAGAAATACATTTTATCCCCAGGGGAAGCGATCCAGGATCTGAATCCTAATGTGACGAAGTTGACTGAATCACAGAGGAAATTAGAAATGATACATGTCCATCTTCCGTTAGAGTCTTTCTTTCTGAGACACAAAATGTACACACAGCCTGACTTCTTTGGGTCCAGAAAGGAAGGAATTATGTGCTAGTACTTTAAATAATACAGGCATTTTCTCTACTGTGAAATGAAAATTTAAAGCTCCTGCTGGAATTTCAAATTCAGCAAATCATGCCATGAGGAATGTGATTTGCACCACTTTTCCTTCAGGTGTCTTCTTAGCACAGCACTGTCATGAAACACAGATAATCCTATCTTTTAAAAAGTAAAAAGTTATTAGAGTAACAGTAGTAAGTGCATATTGAGGGTATTTTTTCCATAACTAAAACACAAGGTGTTTCTTGAAGTGAAGCGACTTTGACAGGTACTGAGCTATAGCATTAAGTAACAGGCCCCTGCTGGTCCAATGCATAAGCTGTTCTTTGCTTACTGTATTTCTCAGACCACTTGCGCGTTAGTTCCAGATAATGACTTGGCTTATGAGGCCGGTAATCCAGGTACACTGTGCTAGTGGTTCTTTTGGGAACAGCCTTTTCAATCTGAGTTCCTTCATGCCACTCATTGAAGGAGGTGATTGAAATCAGACTGGGGCGGGTCTGCAGTGCTGCACTCAGACCAACTTCGTAGTACTTCCCGTTGATGCGGTTCCTCGTGTTCTGGGTATTCCAAGGACGGATGCTGGTGTCTATGTATCCTGGGCCCACACTTGGGATAAATAGCAAGTGGTACTTCTCACAAAATGACTTTAGGTTAGCCCAGTTTTGATGCGATGAACCATAAGTAAAGCCATTTGTGGCGAAGTAAGTGTAAATTCCATCAAATCCACTTTGAAGAATATCATATTTATGTCTTTCTTCTACTAGAAGTGCAATAAACAATCCATCATAGGGAGAACCACGAACACTATGAGACCCTGAGGAGGTTAACAGATCAGCCCATTTGTCAGGCTTTGTGATGTAGGAATCATAGATGTAAAACATGGGGAGAGCATTCCCGGTCCTTGCCTTGTACCTATAGAAGGCTGGATGGTTTCCATATCTAGAATAGAAACAAGTGAACACTCACTGAATACTTGTTATATGAAACTATGCACCAAAAAATGAAGATAACTGTGTAGTTAACCGCATTGGTCCTTTACTTCATGGAGTTCATTACCTAAGTATATATAATAATGAAATAATAATAATGAAAATGCATTTTAACTTTATACACTCAGAAGTGAGACACTGGATACCTTAGCAAACAAGGGATTAATTAGTTCATGCTGAGGTTTACAAATGGTCACTACTGACATAAAAGACCATTATTTTCCACCTGAATACATACACTGCTTTTTCTTATCAGCAATAAGTTGCATTTGTTGCCAGTAAGTTTCTTTCTAAGAACATGGCATCCATCAGGAAATATAGTAAAATCCTTTAATAGCATGTACACATATTAATATATTATTTTATTCTAGACATAAAGAAGAAAGACATTCATATATTGCTAAAAATAGTTTATAGTTGATAATCTGAACCTTCTTTTTAAAAGGCAAACATCTAACTATAAGATTTTTAAATGTCAATTTAAAGTATCAGTAGCAATAGAAATCATAGCCTTGTAAACATTCAAAACAATAAAAATAACTATTCATGCAGAAAGTGAGTTATAAACAACTTCACAAATATTCCTTTAAGAGATACATTCATTAAAGTTTAATCATAATAGAAATAAACCATTCAAGCCCCTCAAATATTCAAGTATACTCATAGCAATAATTATCACTAGCTCACACAGAGTACCTACAAGCAATGAAGAAACTCACTCATCTATGATGTACTTGACATTTTTGTACATGTTTTCAGCATCTCGATTGGTATATGGCTCTATGTGAAAAGTGACCTAAAAGAAAATAAAAAAAATCAACCAAAGAAAACATTATCTATAAAAGTATATTGTATGTATTTAATAAAGTAATTCAGTAACCATATGGCAAGTATTTATTGGATAAAGAAGTTTGTGGAGAAGTCGTAGTAGAAAACACTATGGGTTTTACTACTAACTGGTAAATGAAACATTTTATATGCAGTAATTCAGTTACTCTCCATTACTGCATTAGGTAGTTATTATCTCCATTTCTAAATGAAGCAATTAAAAGTTAACAAAGTTTTAGTAACTTGCTCAGGGCCACCCCATTTGTTGAAAGGCATTAAAGGCAATCTGAATCCAGAGCTCCAATGTTTCCCTGATCTTATATGTTTACATTCTTTATAAGGCAGAAGTGCACTCTATATTCAGACATTTCTTTCCTTCCCTTCCATTCCCTTCTCCCTTACTTTCTTTTTTTAAATTATTCAAAGACTTAATAATAAGTTACTGTTAGCTGGCATAACTAACAGTGTTGTAGAGAATAGTAGCTCTCACAATCTCCCCCCCCCCCTTGGAAATGTTTATTCTAAGAAAGGCAATAGTGGGTGGTGCCTCATTGGGCGTTCAGCTTCCTAGAGGCCTCGTTGATGGCGGCCAGGACAAGTTCTCCAGCACGGGCATCAGGCCCTGGTGCTGGTCCTCCAGGGTGGGCTTGGCCTTGACGCTGAGGGTCTGCAGGTGCTCAGTGGCCTTGGTGTGGTACTTGGCCAGGCTGGGGTTATCCCTGATGGAGGCCAGGCCTGTAGCCAGGTGCTCGTGCATCCTTTAGGATGTGGGCATTGATCCCACTGCCTCTCGCATGCTAAATGAGCACTCTACCACTTGAGATAATCCCCCTCCACAATCTTGTTATTAACATGACTTACGTATCCCTATACTGATTGCGGAAAGCAGAAAGTAAATCTATTTTTCAAGTATTGGGCACAGATTTCTAATTTCTACAAAGCAGTGACTTATACATGAATCAAATCAAATAATTATGACTAATAAGATCACTTGTATGCCATTGCTAACTCATAATGTACACAATAACACCTTTAAATAACATTCCATGACTTATAAAATAATACATGGATTTTTGCTTTTATCCTTAATTTTACTAAGTTTCCAGTAGCAATGGTATCTTAGTACCAATCTATTGAACTTGTTGTTTTAACTTTTGGTTTTAGTCTCTATGAATCACCCATGTGACAAGTCTATACTGTGATAGCCCAAATTTCTTGCTTTCAATTATTCAAATTTTAATCAATAATACATGTTGGACATTATATCTTTTATTTTGAGGAATATATTATACTTGTATAAAATTTATAATGACAGAATTAGTCAATTAAATTTAATTTTTAATCAATAATTCACATTGGGTACTATTTCTTTTATTTTGAGGACTATATTATACTGGTACAAAATTTAAAGTGACAGAATTTTATGCATCAAGTTAAATGTGTTGTCTTTAAAGTAGAGAATGAGAATTCTATAAGCCATTTCCTGATTCCAGGTTTGGCTTTGCCAATTTCCTCTCTACTTTGCAGTCAAAGCCCTCTTTCTAATGGGGACTGGATTCTTCCCTTCATTACATCTCCATTCCCAACTTTCAACCCTGTACATCACTGCATGTCACAAGAATTAGATAAGTCTTCCTCGTTACCAGTGTCATGATAAAGCTTTGTAAATCTCTTTCTACAATTTACTTGTGTTTATTTATTTTTCTTTTTTTAAAATATGGAACGCTTCACGAATTTGCATGTCATCCTTGCACAGGGGACATGCTAATCTTCTCTGTATCGTTCTAATTTTAGTATATGTGCTGCCGAAGTGAGCACACTTGTGTTTATTTCTAACTGCCAGGAGGGTGCAAAATCCCTCAAAATAACAATTTTTGTCTTTCCTTTTTATTTTGTATTGTTTTGTTGAGAAAGAGTCACATGTAGGTCACTGAGTGAATGGATGAATATCTGCTAAATGGTGACACAATCTATCAAAAAACTCTATCATATTGATGCTGATTAGGCTGAAGGAAGCTTTTTCCTGGCAGTGTGTCAAATAGGGAAAGGACCCCAGAGGCATGGATGTATCTTGTCTGTGTTAGCAGAACCAGAACTCAAGTCTGATCCAGTCTCATACAAGATGGTAGAAGCAACAACCTAATCCCTCCTCAGCAAGAGATTCTGGTTCCTTCCCCAATTTTAGGGGCTTTGCACCTATGGGCAGGTCCTTCTAAATTAATGTTCCTCCTGGGCCCACCTGCCAATCAGCTCTGTCCCTTACACACCCCAGTCCGATAATGAAGCTCATCCTAACTGGATGCCTTATTCAGGTAAATAGACCTAAGACACCTGTGTGGTCCTTTCTTCCCTTACCTTTGGCAAGGCTTCCTCCACAGAGGAGACATTTTCTTCCCTGAGAGAGATTCGCTGGGTTCTTTTTTTTTGGCTTAGGCACTTTCCTATGTTGCTTTCCCTCTGGTTTTAATGCTCAGTAAACACATCTCATACTTCTCCTTCTCTGAGTTTGCATTTTCATTTCTTTACTAAAGTGGACAAGAACTTGAGACTTGAGAACTGCTGGTGTGGAGTCCTATCCCAGCTCAGAGCATCTAGGTCAGTATCTCACTAAAGGTTGCTTCACTGCATCATCCTTAGGATGCAGCACAAATGGACACAATGAGTGGCCAGGACAAGCTCTGAGTCATATGATCTCTGCAAAACTGGTCAAGAGAATGAAAACTACAAGTGCTACAATACTTGCTCCAGAGAATGACAGAGACGTACATGTAAAAAGATGATGAAAATCTCTTTGAAATATCCTTATTTATATATCATTCATTTAGACTCAAAAAGAATGAGTATTTTGCCAGAGAACGAGCTAAAAGCTTCAGGTATTTTTGTTATTCTTGCATGTTTGTTGGTAATTTAGAAAGCAATCACCTAAAATGAGCCTTGGTTGAAGTTAATAAATCAAAATTGCAATTACAAAGTATTTAGTGACTAATACTATCAAACCACCATGTAATCAAACTAATGGTCAACAGACATCTACTAAATGCTTTACTTGAAGATTACAGAATACACATTCTACACATTCTTTTAAGAACATTCCTGTCATGGTTTGATATAGGTGTCCCCCACAAACAATTGAATGTGTTCTGATAGATCAATCCTCAGCTGATGGCAATTTGGGAATTAGAACCTCACTAGAGTTGTGTTGTTGGGGCGGGCTTATGGGGGTTATAAGACAGCTCCCCCTTGCCAGTATTTGGCACACCTTCCTGCCGCTGTTTGCAGTGCTGTGGCAGAGGTGATGTCCAGCCCTCTGCTCATGCCATCGTTTTCCCTGCCAGGATGGAGTCTCCCCTCGAGTCTGTAGGCCAAATAAACCCATTCCTCTACAAGCCACTTTTGTTTGGGTTCTTCCTGCGCAGCAACTAGAAAGCTGACCGCAACAGTTTTGGTACCAGGACGTGGGATCATCTGTTGCTGCTAGAACCCTGATCTTGTGGCTTTTTGGTCTTCTGGAAGTGATCTACAGGAGGAATGTGGAAGGACTTGAAATCTTGGCCTAAGAGTTGCCGCAGTGTTGTGAGTACAGCTTCATGGATCATTCTGGTCAGAGTTGAAAGACTATGGACTGTGAGGTTTGGCTTACGAGGGGGAGAAAGAACTTGGTCAGGACTGTGCCAGAAGCAGTTTGCATGAGAGGCTTACTGTGTTCTGCCTGCCTATGTCCTGGGAACCTGTGCAGGGTTCTGTTACGTAAAGGGACTGGTGTGAGCAGATGGAGATGGCACAGAAAGAAAGATCTTTGGGTCGAAACTGCTGCCCATTCACCTGCAATTGTTTGAGAGATGACAACCACTGAGATTGGGCCAGCTGGTCTGCATTGGAACAACAGGAAGAATGCGGACTCTTTGAAGTAAGGGGCCTGAATGCTTTTATCCCCCCTGGATTAACAAGTTGGTAGCCCACCTGGTTCTGTGGAATGGAGATTGGTTAGAAAGAGAGGGTCATTGGATTTGCAACACAGTTTTGTTTTTGAAAAATGGCCATCGGCGTGTGAAGCAGGTGTGCAAGGTTGCCTGCATGGAGCCCGATGGGGCCATGAGGATGAACTGTGGGTTGCAAAGGAGACCCGAAGAATTCCAGGACTATGGATAGGTGCCAAGGTGAGCTGCCAGCACCGGATGACGTTTTCCTGGACTGTGAGTAGACGAGCTGGAGGGGTGGAATTGAATCTCTAAGAGACTTGTGTTATTGGTTAGAATCATTGAGCTTGGAGTTAGAGATTGATGGTGCCCTGTTTGTTTTAAATCTTGTATTGCATTGGTCAATCTGTTTTTGCTGTGCCTCATGTTTTGCACTGTGAATGTTCTGTGCCATTATGGGTTTATTTTTGGTATTATGGCTCAGTTGAAAGCTGCGGGGACTTAAGAGTTGAGCTGAACATATTGTGTTTATATCTTGTATGATTATTAGTTTGTGGGGGCCAGGGGCGGACTGTCATGGTTTGATACAGGTGTC
>PVHP010007773.1:0-11478 GCA_004024765.1 Zapus hudsonius | reverse complement strand
GAGCTTCCCCTTGCCAGAGTTTGGCACACCTTCCTGCCACTGTTTGCAGTGCTGTGGCAGAGGTGATGTCCAGCCTTCTGCTCATGCCATCGTTTTCCCTGCCAGAATGGAGTCTCCCCTTGAGTCCATAAGCTAAATAAACCCATTCCTCAACAAGCCACTTTTGTTTGGGTTCTTTCTGGGCAGCAACTAGAAAGCAGACTGCAACAATTCCCTAAAATAGTCCATGTGAAAGGACATAAAGCAAGTATTATCAATTACAAGAAAATAACCTTACATACTGAACAATACATTTTTGAGTGACAATTTGGCAAATTCACAGTAATCAAGAAGGATATTTAAAATATCCTAGAAATGATAATATTCTGGAACATGTGCAATAATATAAAAACACTTGTAAAGGAGGAATCTTGTAGGTTAAATACTCATATACTAAATTTAGAGAGATCTCAAATATGTAACTTGATGACATATATTGGTTTCCTAGAAAAACAAGAAAAAGCTATGCCCATAATCAGCAGACAGAAAGGAGTAATAAAGGACAAGAGAGAAATTACTGGAATGGAAATGAAAAGAACAATATAAGGAATCAATGGAAGAAATAATTGGGTCTTTGCAAAGATACACATAATTAATCAACCCTTAGCTAAGCAAATTGCAAGAAGCAGAGATGACTCAAAATAATAAAGTTCAGATGAAAGGGGATAAGATGAAATAAATACCTATGACATTCAGAAGATACACTTTGAAAACCTACATTTCAATAAATTAGAAAATTATATAGTGGATACATTTCTAGACAAATATGGCCTCATATGAGAAGTTTAAGTAGCTCTGTCACAGCAATGAAATTTAAGTAATAATAATAATAAATCAACCATAAAAGATCTGACTCAGATGTATTTGCTAGTAAATACTACAAGACTTATTTTTAATGTGCATGTGTCTGTGTGTATGACCATCAGCATGTGCAGGCAGCATATGTATGTGTAGAGGTCTGGGGACAACTTCGGTGTCAGTCCTGAAAGGGGCAGGGACTTTTTTTTTTCCTTTTTAAATTTTCCACTGTATTTGCTTATTCAGCTGTTTCATGAGCTCACAGGCAATTCTCTTGCCTCCAATTCCTGTCTTATCCTGGACACGCTAGGATGGCAGACATATACAACAGCTTCCAGATTTTGACATTGTGCCGCATATCCAAACTCTAGTACGTATGCTTGAATCGCAAGCATTTTACCCACAGAGACATATCCCCAAATCCCCAAACCAGATTCTCAAAGTACTTGATAGCAATGTTTCTCAAATTATTTCATAAAAAAGAAATTTGAGGAGTGCTACCAGACCCATTTTATTATATCAATGCCAGATAAAGACACAACAACAAAATGTTTGCCGATCTCACTAAATACAAAAATCTCAGTAAAATACTGGAAACTAATTCAATAGCACATCCAAAATATCATTTCCTATTGTTGTGGGGTTTAGGAGTGACAGAGCCTTTCTTGGCTCTGGATGGGCTTAGCCTGGGGGTTAGAGTACCATGTACTGAATGGTCACTAAACTTTCCAAAGCCTGTGGCTCTCAAGTACTTTGCCTTCCAGTCATGTAGAAATCAGAAAAAAAAAATGAAAGAAAAGAAAATAACAAGCAATGAAGGGTAAGCAAGCAAAGTTTATTGAACAGAGACAGAATAAAGTTCCCCATAGAAGGGAAAGGGACAGGAAAAGAGCTGCATTAAACAGGTACATATCATGTTAGGTCTACATAAACTTACCTGGGGTCTGAAAGGTGAGAATGCACAGGCTCAAGGGGAGCATGCTAAGTTCTAGGGAAGTTGGAAGGAGTCAGGAGGTGGAGAGAACAAAGGACAAAGGCTTCCTGAGGACACAGCAGCCATGATAAGGCAGATTGATGTTTACCACTCTGGAAGGCTTATGACTCTGATTAAACTGCCTGGCTACCTTGCTCCTCACCTCTATCACTAAGATCAAGTTGGCTTTAGTCTAAGGATTGAAGGATGGTTCAATGAATACAAATCAATAAAAGTAATAAATCACATAATGAACTCAAGGACAGGCATCACATGATCATATACATAGACACAGAGAAGGTCTTTGACAAAGCCTGACATCTCGTCAAGATGAAGAGTTAGGGACAGAAGAAACACACCTCAACACAACAAAGTCTCTATGAAAAACCTATAGTCAACTACACTACATGGGAACACTCTAAGAATTAGTACTGAAATCAGGAATGAGACAAGAGTGTTTATGTTTTCCACTTTTATTCAAACAGTGTTTGAAATCTTAGCTAGAACAGTAAGACAAGAGAAGTAAAAGGGATACAAATAGTAAAGGAAGAAGTTGGAGTCTTCCTATTTGTAGATAACATGATCCTCCACTTGCACAGTGCATGTAGACTCCTTCAGAAAACACTTAGATTGTATAAAAATTTTTCAGCACTTTCAGCAAAGTAGGAGAAGCAAAATTGACACACAAAAATCAATGGCCTGAAAGAGAAATCAGAAAAACAATTCTATTCATAATAGCTTCAACAACTACAATACATTGGAATAAACCTAACTAAGAAATGAAAGACTACTACAATTACAATTTTAAAATGAATTGAACAGTAAGTAGGTAAATGGACGTCCCTCCTCCCCATGTTCATGGACTGGAAGAATTGTGTATATGACTCTATCAGTGAAAGCAATTTACAGATTAAATACAATCCTCATCCAAACTGCAATGAGATTCTTCACAGAAGTAACAAACATGATCATAAATTCCAAATGGAAGAACAAAAAGACCTGCTGGCTAGCCAAAATAATCCTGAGCAAACAGGACACTGCTGGAGAAATTGCCATGTCTGATTTGAAGGTCAATTACTGAGCCACAGTAACAAACGCAGCACGCTTAGAGCTGGCATAAAACCAGACATGTGGATGAATGAAGGACTAACCCAGAGATACAGCTACCTGGTTTCTGACTAAGGTGCTGAAAACACCCATTCGAGAAAAGACAACGTATGTAACAGTTGGTGAAGCAAAATTGAATCGCTGCCTGTAGAAGAGTCAAAGTAAAAATTTACCTCTCACCCTGTACAAAATCAAATAAAAAATGAAGCAAAACCCTTAACATAATAATTAAAACCATGAAAAAATAGAGGAAAACAGGTAAAAGCCCTTCAATATGTAGACACAGGCAAAGACTTCCTGAAGACTCCAATAATTCAAAAAATAAAACCAAAAATTGATGAATGAAATAGTATGAAATTAAAGTTATTTTATAGCAAAGGAAAAAACATCAAGTGAAGAGGCAGCTTGAAGGGTGGGAGGGAATCTCTGCTATCATCATATGGAAAAGAGTGAGTTATTACTACAGAATATATAAAGAATTCCAAAGACAATACTAAAAAACAAGTGATTCCATCAATAAGTGAGCCAATGAAATAGTTTTCAAGAGACCATTAAGTAGGAAAAAATGTCCTATATACTTAGTCATTACAAAAATGCTAATTAAAACAACACTGAGATTCCATTTCATCCCCCTGAGAATGGCTGTAATTAAGGAAGCATGTAACAACAAATGTTGCAGAAAAGAAAACTCTTATACCCTGCTGGAGGAAATGTAAATGAATCCCAACACTATAGTAATCAGCTCCTCAAAAAACTTAAATGTGGAACTACCATATGACCCAATTATACTAACATACCACAGAAATTCTCTTGTTATAGTCACATTTATTATAGTACTATTCATAATAGCCAAGTTACGGAATCATTCTAGATGCCCATCAGCAAGTAACGGGACACATACACAAATGTGTTTATCTGGTCATGGAGAAAAGAATAAGAGTATATTGTTTGCAGAAAAAGGGATACCACTAGAGATCATAATATTAGGTATAATAAGTCAGACTCAAAAAGATAAAGATTATATCTTTTCTCTCATTTGCATATATTTAGACTTTATACAGATATATAAAACCATTTATGTATATAGGATATGAAGGTGGTAGTGAGATTATCTGGGAGAATAAATGTTAATAATGGGGAAAAGGAAGTGAACAAGGGGGAGTTAGTATGATCAAAGTATATGATATATTTGTATGAAAATGTCTAGGAAACCCACCACTATACAATAACTACATACCAATAAAATTATATTCACCCGTCTGCTCATGGGATGGAGTCTCCCCACGAGTCCATAAGCCAAATAAACCCATTCTTCCACAAGCTGCTTTTTTTTGGGGTTCTTTCTTCGCAGCAACAGAGTCACAGCAATAGAGAAAGCTGACCACAACAGGTTTGGTACCAGGATGTGGGGTCTGTTGCTGCTAGAACCCTGATCTTGAGGCTATGGTCTTCTGGAAATGATCTATAGAAGGAATGTGGAAGGAGTTGGAGGAGAATAAGACAAGTAGTGGGGGCGTGAATATAACTAAAATACAGCAATCTCCAGATATATGAAATTGTTAAAAAATAAAATTAAACTTAAAAAGAATACAATCTCACTGAAATTTTTAAGCAGGATTATATCAAGTGCATGTATCATATGAACAACATGCAAATGTTTATATGACCATTTCAGCAGTTTTGAATCTTCCCATTGAATCCATGCTTCTGTATTTATTATGCAGATCTTACATATCCTCCAATAAAATGCCACCTTTCTTGTCATTTTAATATACTTTCCCTATTTACTGTAATTTAGTAATCCTACTCAATTGAATATGTTTTTGGTTCAGGCAACCTTATTGAATTATTTATAACAGTTATTAAATATGGGCTTTGCTAGCATTTTCCATTTTCAAAGAATCATTTTATTTGTAACTTGTTTCCTAGTCAAGATGCTTTGTTTGGAATGCTGTGCCAGGTCTACAAGTAGATACTCCCACAGGAAGGGCAGAAGAAACAATACAAAACATGCAACAATACTAAATATGCAACAGTGGGCAATACTGTATTGATCTTGGCCAAGTGAACATACATGTTCATTTTCCCAATAGATCAAGTTTTTGCTGTTACTAAAAGAAACCTTGTATAAAGGCAAAGTACTTTTTCTAGTAGTTTAATTAATACTGAGTTATTTCCTCAATTTCTAGTGTCTACTAAGATTATCTTCTTTCAAAAACCAATAAATTTCATCTGACTAATATGCATACAGAATAGTACCTGCCCTGTGCCTAACTCCGATTCCAGTGATTTACACATATTACCTGATTGTCCCCTTTATAACCACTCTGGATGGCCATGTTGTTTTCAGAAGATAACTTTCCACAGCTTTCTCCATCCTCCTGTTCTTTACCTCTGCTCTTCCCCCTTGAGCTTTTGAGGTGGTGACACAGGTTCCTTTTAGGGCTAAGCACTCTGGGTTTGTCATCATTCCCACTTCAGAGATGAAGGAGCTGAGGAACACAGACTACATACAAATCTAGAAGCTGAGCCAGGTTTGAATACAGACAAGCTGGATTTTAATCTCACTCCTGGAATCATCCAAGGCAAACTGTTAATGAGCACATCTGACTAAGTCTTCTTTAGGATCTTTTCATCTGTTTTCATTTGTGAGCAGTCCACATGTCTCTTTCTTGGGCTTTGCTTATTCACTACTGAATAAGAATTGTGTTACCTTTATTGGACAAATTAGAAATTCACTGTGGCTGCATGTCAAAGATGTCCCATGGACCCTCATCTCCTGGTCTGCATAGCCTATCAGTGTCCTTGTATGCTGTGCCAGGTCTACAGGTAGATACTCCCACAGGAAAGCAGAAGAAACACTTAAGTCACTCAAATGCTTGTGTAAGCACGAGAGCATCTTCAATGCAGTAGACTGGAGCAGGTCATTCAGTTTACTCTGGGAAGCTGTCGGCCATGTCCTAGAGAACAGGCATCAACATGGCTAAGAACTTAACTCCTAGTCCATTAGCTGCACTAAGGCATAGCCATCAACCACTACACGAAAAAGTGATACTGGAATAATCTACTCTCAAGCAACCAACAGTTCCCAGAAACCTTCCAGAGAGACCTCGAATGAGACCTACCTAGATCAGATTCTTCCAAATACTTGATTGTTAAAAACTATGTGGCATTGTGAGGAAACAAATACCTGTTGCTTTAAGTTACAAAGTCATGAGGTAATTATATATTTCACAATAGATTTGAATGTGACAGGAATCATTTGTTCCTTAATAGTTGAATAGAACTGATACATAAGCCTGGTGCTTTGGGGAAGACATTTTAAGGTGTATTTCCCTAGGAAACTGCCCATTTTTTATACACAGTTCAAAAAATGTTTATATAAAATTTTAAACCCTTTTATGTAATGATAAATTCCCTTTCACCTTTTTGTACAATGCTACCTCCATCTTTTTTAATTTTTGCCTTACTAATGTCATATCAACTTTTCCCCAGAAAGTGAAAAAAATTATAAAGAATTTATTCAACCTACTGACTTTGAAGGTGTTATTCCCACCCCTCTTCCTATCTTTCTCTTTCTCTTCCCCCAATTCCTTTCTCCCTGTATCAAATTTATCCTTTTGTACTGCTCCTTCTTCCAGCTCATCTCTTTAATTTCACTTTTGGTTACAGTTTTATTTACAGGTTTTATCCATATATATTTTTTTCATTTCTTTGTATGACTGCCTAAAATTCCCTAGCATATATGTATCACATTTTCATGATCCATTCATCTGTCACTGGGTAACTAGGCCATTTCCAATTCTTAGCTATTGTAAATAGAGCACAATAATTATAGGCGTGCAAGTAGTCCTCAGGGTATATGCCCAGAAATCACATGACTGGGTCATGTGGGAATTCTATTTCTAGCTTGTTGAGAAGTCTCCAGGGACTTACATAATGTTACACTAGTTTGCCCGATCACCAAGAGTGGCTGAGGTCCCTCTTTCCCCATACCCTTGCCAGAATTAGTTGTCCTTTTTTTTTCCTTGATAGTAGCCATTCTGACTGGTATAAGATGGTATCTCAAAGTTGTTTTGATTTGCATTTCCCTGATGGCTACAGAAGTTGAACATTTTTTAAAGTATTCCTTGGCCATTTGGAGTTTTTATTTTATGAACTGTCTGTTCATTTCATCTGCCCATTTGGTGATTGACAGATTTGTTTTTTTGCTGTTTAACTTTACAGGTTTTGTTCTTTTGTATTATAAATTCTGGATATTAGCCTTCATATGAAGTATAAGTGGCAAAGAATTCCATGACTGTCCGTTTGCTTAGGTAGTGTTTTCTTTTGCTTGCAAAAACTTTTTAATTTCATGTTGATTCTTGGGGCTATTTCCTGTGCTACTGGAGTCCTATTCATTAAGTTCTTGCCGATGCCTAATCCTGTATAGTGTTCCCTACTGTTATTTCTAGCACTTTCTGTATTTCAAGTTTTAGATTTAAAATTATTTTTGAAATGAGGTTTCATAATTTTGCCAACTCTGGTCTTGAACTGCAATTTTCCTGCCTCAGTCTTCCATGTAGCTAGAAATAGACTTGAGCTACTGTGTTTGGTAGTAAGTTTTAACTTCATCCTTAGTGGCCCTTTCTTCTACTTCACTGTTAATGTCCCATGGTATTAAGAATGAAATCTCTGTGCTATTCATTTACATATTTATTCTTATTTGCAAGCAAAGAGAGAGAAAGAAAAAAACAAAAGAAAGAAGGAGGGAAGAAAAGGAAGAGAAATGAACTTCAGATGAATGCACCACTTTGTGGACTTAGATGGGTTCTAGGGACTTGAACCCATGCCACAGGCTTTGAAAGTGAGCACCCTTAACAGATGAGCCATCTCCCCAGGCCCAGTGCTATTCATTTCTAACTCATCTTCAATTTTAATTTTATTTTTCTTTCAAGTACTATATTTTAATGTAATATTATATTTCAACATTTAAGCATATATATTAAATATATTTGAAATATTTCTGCTATTATTGCTGACTGTTGTCATGACTGTATTCAGGAAATACAAACTATGTTGTTCACTTATAAGGATTAATATTTCTACCTAAAAGAACTATTTTTGTAATGTTAAATAGTTTAAGATAAAGCTTATTTGCTAGTCAGTATTAACTCTCCCTTTAATCATTATACCTATTTGTTTCTGTGATTCATTTTTGAAAGAATTTAGGTCTTATTATAAAGTAAATATTGTCTCACTTGTTATATGTATGATCCATCTTAATATTTGGGTAGATTATACTTCATTTTGCAGCTGCCTTCACTTTCATTTGCATTCTAAATGTACACAGGTGGGTATGATGTTAAATAAGGTTTAAATAAACATTAATTTTGAAAATATATGAGCAAGAGTTTATTTTCTAACTACTATATAATGATGTAAAGCTGTATGATTATAAATACTCTTTTAGTAGATTTTCAACATTTAGATCATGGTCATATTCACTAATTTCTATATTCTATTAAAAAAGAAACTTTTAAGCCTTTCTTTTTCAACTAATATATACAGTAAACAGATTTAATACAAAATATCTTGGGAAAATATCAACAGATGTCTTACAATTTGGACAACATTTGAAATTCAAATTACAAAAAATTATGCAACAGTAATATTTAAAAATGTTCTATTATTTTCATAAAAATCAGGATTTTAATTAAAATATCCACTTCAGGGATTATTATTCCTGGGATGGAGAGTCTTGTCAGTGGTTAAGTGTGCTTCATGTGCACACATAAGGGTCTGAGACTGCCCAGGTTTGACTATCCACAGCTATGTGTAAACACCTGGGTGTGGCCACACATGCCTGGATGATCCAAGTCTTGTGGGAAGTGAAGACTGGAGACTCAATCACTGGGGCTTGCAAATAAATGACAAGTTCTGGAAGCAATAAGAAACTTCATTACAAGGACAAAGCAGGTGGGAAGTGATGGAGGGTGACACCCAAGATTCTTCTCTGGGTTCCACAGTTGAGCCCATGGGGACAGCATCAGCACATAACCATATATACATACAAAACACACACACCTCATGCAAAACAAATTATTGCTGTCCTTTAGTTTGAAATAAGTTAAATACCTTCAGATTATACTTATGAGCTTTATCCAAAATAGCTGGGACCAAGTTATCAGTGACTTCTCCATTCTCATCATGTGAATCAGGTGGGTACCAAGACAGAGCCAGTACACCTAAGAGATAAATAAATAAATAAATAAATAAATAAATAAATAAATAAATAAATAAATAAATAAATGAAGCAAAACCAAAAATGGCAGTAGGTCTTCTAATACAAGCTAAGTTCCACGTAGCTAAAAATAAAAAGGCATACTGCAAAGAGCTTTATGCTGTATTACTTTTTTTTCTGATGGTCAATACATCAAGCATTTTTTTCATATTTATTGTCAATAATTAGATACATTGCATGAGAAAGTCTTATGATAGAGTCTCCACCCCACTGGGGTCCCTACGAAGTGGGTTTGCTGGACCAGTCCATGGGAAAGGAGGTTCTGGATTATAGGAGAGGCAGACAGTCAGCCAGTTTCTGTTCTTCCCCACCATGGCTCTTACAATCTTTTCACCCCCTCTTCCTCTCACATTCCTGAGTCATGGTGGGTGAGCTTTAAATCTGCTTTACTGTTGAGATTTTCAGTCTCTGGATTTCTGCTTTGGATTGTGTTGGGCATCCCCAGTGTCTGTCTCTATTATCCTTTTACAGGTTATCTGACTTGCTGTGGAGGCAGCTCTCTTGCTCATCTTGCCACTTCCTTGTATTACTTTTTTTCCCCCAAATGAATAAGTGGGGCTGAATATTTAGTCAAAATTTATGAACTGTATCAGGAATATCTTTCTATTTTTTTTGCATGTGTGTGTGTGAATACACAAGTGCATATGTGAGGAGGACAGAAGTTGACAGTGAGTGTCTTCCTCTATCACTTTCTACTGCATTTTTCGAAACAGTGTCTTTTGTTGAACTAAAAACTTGCCAAGGAGTCAAAAGATACCTTGTCTCTGCCTCCCCAGTGCTTGGATTATACAAAGGCAGCACCATACCTGGCAATGTTTACATGAGAGCTGGGGATCCAAACTCAGAGCATTATGTTAGCACAGCAAACACTGCTCACAAGTTATTTACCTAATCCAGCAAATAATATATATTTTAAAAATTAATATACTTGTATAATAATTAATTTTCAGTGAAATAGAACCTAGAGTGGCATTCTCATATACTATCTCCTGCTAGCCCTCTACTGTGTCCCCAATTGCCCATATTTCGGTCTCTCATTACTGTGCTTTCTTTGTCATAACAACTATTGAATGAAGACCATAGTATGCATTAGGATTCACTCTTTGTTCTATACAGTTCTCTGTATATGTTCACCATTACAGTATAGACAGATGGGTTTACTATGAACAACGATCTTCCACCTACAGACTTCTCCTCCCTCTCCCCTTAACCCCTAGCAATAATTCATTTTTAAATTCTCTGTTTAATTTTGCCTTTTCCAAACTTTCCCATAGTAGTAATCATAAAGTACACAGCTTGATACAACATTAACCATTCCTTAGCTATTCGTATTTTAGGTTACTTCAGGTCTTTTCATGGTTCAGTGGTTCATCTTCACTGCTGCATAACAGCCTCACTTTCCTATGGGAGGACATGCAACCAGCTTCTCATCTGTAGCAGTTATGAATAAAGTCTATAAATACTCATATGCTAGTGCTTGCATAAGTAGAAATTCTAACAGAAGATTTGAAAGTAGTAAAATGACTATGGGTCTTCCATGGAGTCCCTACTTATTTCTGTGCTCATCAGTTAAAACAATGTTGGAAATACCAATCTGCAATGGGATCTTTAGCTGCAGAGAAGATATTCTTGCTTATGACTACCTAAACGTTTCAAACACAAAGAATAAAATCACATTATAAGGATGACACTAATTCCTAAATTAATCCAGACTTTTTAATATAAGGGGAGAAATAATTGGTATTAAAAGAGAAGCCTGTGGGAGTAAGGAAATTCAAGATTAGAATCTGCCAAAGAACCTGATTTTTAACACATATATTTTGTAACAGCTATGGATAGAGAAATTTCAACTAGAGAAACAAGACCATACTTTCAATGAACTAACAGAAAAAAAAAGTATCTGTGTTCTCTATCAACTCCAAAGATAATAGCAAGAACATGTAAGACAAAATAAAACTTATGATAGATGGGGACTGTCATGGTTTGATCCATGTGTGCCCCACAAACGAATGTGTTCTGAATGCTTGATCCCCAGCTGATGGCAGTTTGGGTATTAGAACCTTGTTGAAGGCGTGTTGTTGGGGGCAGGCTTATGGGGATTTGTTGCAGTCAGCTTTCTAGTTGCTGCACAGAGAGAACTCAAGCAAAAGCGGCTTGTAGAGGAATGGGTTTATTTGGCTTACGGACTCAAGGGGAGACTCCATTCTGGCAGGGAAAATGATGGCATGAGCAGAGGGCTGGACATCACCTCTGCCACAGCACTGCAAACAGCGGCAGG
>PVHP010007772.1:0-55578 GCA_004024765.1 Zapus hudsonius | reverse complement strand
TCCAGTCACCTCTAGGCCTCTCCAGGCCCCTCAGTTCTGGCCGCCATCACTGAAACAGGATCTACAGCCATCTGGTGCAGGGTGTCGATGGCAGTGTAGTGACTGGGATGGATTACAGGAGGCAAGTGGCCCTGTTGCTGTGGACATCGCTAAGGCAACAGGCACTTCCTCCCACACGGTGCATGCCTCAGACGAAAGTGTCCGTGTCGGGCTGAGCTGATCCGTGCTCCTCCTCAGAGGGCCTGGGACACACAGACTTCCTGTGACCACACCCAGCTGCGACACACACCTGCCCTTTGGCTTCTCAGATCAGCTCGGCCAAGGCGCCACCTGACCCGGGTGAGATCATTGGCCTGGGCGCCAGAAGACCTGGCTGCAGGGAAGTAAATGGCTCCCCTGGACCTGGTTTGACTCATGGAGTCAGGTCTGCAACGATGTGGCCCTCACACAGCTGGGAGGTGATCCCGTGGATTAAGTATATTACAGTCTGCAGGGTGTTAAGAACAGTCCTGGCATGGAGTGAGTGTTGAATACGTGTTAGTTAAATAAAACTTACAAAAAAAAAAAATAGCCCCAAACCTTTCCAGCTTGGAGCTGGGAGGGTCCCTGGAGGTCATCTCGTCCAGAGGTTTTCAGTTCTTTTCTTAGCCATGGAATACTTTTTTGTTGTTGTGTTCTAAAGAAATCTTACTTGGAACTCCAAATGTGGAGGAGATAAAAATGGAACCATTGCTGGGTGATATAAAGGAGGTGGCTGAGCTGAAGTCCTGCTGGTTCAATGACCTCCCACAGACCCTGGAGCCCAGCTGGAGAACTACGGGTCTCATTCTCTGGGGAGACAGGATCTCGAGCAGGTAGGATGGGGCTTGTCTAGGGTCACACAATAAAATGGGTGGGGCAGGCTCTACTCAAGGGTCGTGTCCCCCAGCCTCTTGGCCACCTGCCATCTGATGAGGTAGAATCTCCATTCATCCACTGGAATGGGCCCTAGGCATCCATACCTACCAGCACATCCACGGTCTCTCCTGTCTCTTATGAACTAGCCAGGGGCATTTGCTATTGAGTGTTAAAGAGAAGAAGCTAAGGCCAGGCCATCTGAGAGCCCCCTTAAATATTTCAGCCTGACTGGTACTTTTAGGACTGAAGCCTGTGACCTTAACTGTGCCCTGGTGGGGTCTAATGCTTCCCACAGAACACTGTGCACAGACCCCTCCTAAGGGGTCCTATGGACTGTCCTTGCTCTACGCCTCACTGCGTATCCTTGGACCCCAATACAAGAAGTACTGCAAAAGGAAGGGTGCTTGCTGATCCTGAATCCTGTGCCCACCCTTTGGAATTCATAAAGGAGTCTTCACTCATTCATGACTAACGTTCTTGGGTTTATTGGTCACTTACTATGTGTGTCAGGAGCTTTCTAAATTGCTCATTATTTTATCTTTACAGATGCTCTGAGGTAAGATAAAAAAGAAAAACCTGGCTGGAGAGATGATTCAGCAGTTAAAGGTGTTTGTTTGCAAAACCCGCTGGCCCTGCTTCAGTTCCCCAGGTGACAAAGCTGGGGTGAGTTAGCCTAGGACCTGTCCTCTTGGTTCACCTCCACCCAGAGAGGCCTCCCTCAGCTCTCTCTGGGAGAAAGCCAGTAGGGATGCTGACTACACACAAGCAGGACACACCAGCAAAGGAGCTCAGGGAGAGAAAGGCCACATGACTAGCAAGAGACAAGCTAGGGTTTTGCAACTCCATCTTCTTGCCAGCTTCTCCCAAACAAGACTTTAAGAAATCCATCTTCCTTCTTGAACATTCTTGGTGCTTCCAACAAACAAGTAGAAAGTCCATTCACTCATTCAGCCAACACTGACTTTCAGCTGCTCCGGAGCAAGGACCTGAGTTTTGTGGGGTAGTAAGACCAACACAGAACTCATGCAGGAGGCAGGGATGACATGGCCTTTATGATTATGGTGACAAAGGCAGGGACACTGGAATGAAGTACCACCCAGACTTCTACCTTCCTCTCAGCCTCCCAGAATTCCCCAGCACAGTTCTGGGTAGACTTTCAGGCCTTGAAGGGTTCCACTCCTGGCCACCTTAGAACAATAAACCTTCCTTGCGCTGAGCCTCGGTGGCCCACACTAGGATAATGTTTACGATAAGTCTGTGACATGGAATAACAAACATTGTGCAGGGGTTGGGGAAGGGGGGGCTCACTCCCCTAGATGGCTGTATAGAGCCCTGGCCACCAGAACTCTGGCCACCAGGAGCCCCTGTTCAGTCTCTGTGTCCCACCCCCACCTCCAGCAGGGCCTGTCAGGCACAGAGTAGCCAAAGACGTCTGCTAACTGTAGGCTCAAAATCTAAATATGTCTTTAAATGTGGGGTTAGGGTGGAGAGAGATAGGCGCCAGGAGGCTGGGGACAGGTTTATTGCTGCAGAGGAGTCCAGTAAACAGTCCCGGATGGCCTGGAAGATCCTGAGGCCTGTGCTCACGTGGTGGCCCACTTACCAAGTCACCTGAGGGGAAGGTTTGGATGCAGTGTCCTTGGAATAGTCCTGACTCTTAGGCTGGAGGTGGGGTAGACCAAGGGGGGCTCTTAATCCATCCTAGAGCCCAGGCAAATGATAGCAATTCCCCAAGCCTCCTGGCCATGCTCAGTGAGCACCTCCTGGGTGCTTCAGGTATCAGGTAGGAAGCATGCAGACCAAAGCCCCCTCTCAAAGGATTATTGCTGGGGGTAGACAGGACAAAAATATATCATAGTTAGTAACATATTCATGTACAGCATGGTCCAGACACAGAGCTGATCCTCTGACCTGGAAGTGAAGCTGCCGCCTAATCAGGCTAGGAACTCCTGCCTCTGCATCCATAGACAGCCGGGGAATGGGACCTGAGCACCAAGGGGCCTGGCCTGCTTTCCCATAGAGGAAGGGATAAGGGAGAGGTGTGCACCATACAGGTGATCTCTTGGGTGTCTCAGTGCCTTTGACTGGAGTCAGCAGAAAACAACAACATTCAAATTCAGGTAGATCTCTCAATGAGCCTCAGGAATGGATGTTCAAGTCCCCAGCCAGGCTCCAAAACTGGGCCAGCTGAGGGTTTCCCTGAAACAAACGGAGTGGTCGAAGAAAGGGTCCAAGTACCAGTGGCTACATGTATGGTCAGTTACAAAAACCGAGACTGTAACTGTTACAAAAATTTTGTTACACTTTTTTGTTTTTTATTTTGAGATGGACCTCATGTATCCCAGGCTGGCCTCAAATTTGATATGTAGCCGAGGATAACAGATCTCCCAAGAGGATCAGAAGTATCTCTCAAGTACTGGGATTCTAGGTACACATCACCCATACCCAGTTTATGCTGTGCTGGGAATTGACCCCAGGGATTCTACCAACTGAGCTGCATCCCATCCCTGAATACATCTGCATTCTCTCTCTCTCTCTCTCTCTCTCTCTCTCTCTCTCTCTCTCTCTCTCTCTCTCTCTCTCTCTGTGTGTGTAGATGGGTGTCCGTGTGCGCCTACTTCAAACACTTTCTCTTTCCTCTCTCATTTGCTCACCATGTAACATAGTTTGCTGATTTCTTTTTTTAAAAAATATTTTATTTATTCATTTTCAAGCAGAGAGATATACACATAGAGAGCGAGAAAGTGAGAGAGAGAGAGAGAGAGAGAGAGAGAGAGAGAGAGAGAGAGAGACCAGGGTCACCACCCTATGGGTCTGGCCCATGTGGGTCCTGGGGAATCAACCCGGGGCCCTAGGCACTGGAGGCAAGCGCCTCAACCTCTGAGCCATCTCTTCAGCCCAGTTTGCTGATTTTCTATCATGTGCTTAAGTCTTGTTGATGTCCATCACAGTATTTAAGTCACGGGATGTCAAGGGGAAGAACGAATGCCCAGTACCTCCTCTAGTACTTTAGGTTGCACACATGACAACTGTTCCATGTGAGGCAGAACCAGAATCTTGTTATTGGCTTTGTTTGAAAATGAGGTATGGCTTATGAAGGTGCATAAGCAGGGGTAGACTTGTGACAGTTAATTTTGTGTGTTAACCTGGCTGAGCCAAGTCTCAGATATTCGATCAAGCATTTTTCTAGATGTTTCCATAAAGGTATCTTTTAGGTGAGATTGACATTTAAATCAATAAGCCTTGACAAACACAGATGACTGTCCAGAATGCGGGTGAGACTCATCTGGTCAGCTGACAATCTTAAGAGAAAGGTACAGCTCCTTTGGCAGAAGGGAGCACTTTGCTAGCGGACTGCAGTGAACTTGAACTGTCATATACACTCCTACTCTTCCTCAGCCTTTCAGTCTGCCAGCCAACCTTGCAGATTTTAGATTTACCATCTCCATACATATGAGTCAAGTCTTCCTTGAAACTAATCACTATGGTCACTATCTTTCTGTCTCATCACACACACACACACACACACACACACACACACACACACACGCACACACACGAGAGAGAGAGAGAGAGAGAGAGAAAGAGAGAGAGAGAGAAAGAGAGAGAGAAGAGAGAAATATTCATGTATCACATAATGATGTTTTGTTTAGTGGTGAACTATCATATGAACATAGTCTCATAAGATTATAATGAAGTAAAAAAAGTCCTTTGGTTCAGTGTTTTTCTTAATTATTATTTACATATTTTTTGGAGAAAGAGAGAGAAGAGGGGTGGAAATGCATGCTCCAGAGCCTCCTGCTACTGCAAAGAGACTTCATACACATGTGCTACTTTTGTGTATCTGGCTTCATTCATAGGTCCTGAGAATTGAACCTGGGCTATCAGGCTTTGCAAGCAAGCACCTTTAACTGCTCGGCAACATTGGCTCAGTATTTTTATGATGCCTTTCCTATATTTAGATATATGAGTATTTGCATTGGGCTCCGGCTGTGTGTAGTATTCAGGACAGAAAGCAGCATGCTGTGCAGGTTTGTGGCTAGCAGCAATAGTCTGCACCATACGGTCTAAGTGTGGAGGTGGCTAGGCTCTTAGATTTGCATAGGTACCTACTGTGACATATGCATGAACATAAACTCACCTTCCCCTGTTACATGACACCTAGGTGTACATATAGCAATAAATATAGGTATGCAACATGCACACATTCTGTTTATCTTCCTCTCGGAAGAGCAGAAATAATAGTTGTTTCAGAAAGAATCAACCAGGAGGGGAGGCGGGGAATGTTGAGGAAAGGGGATCAGAGTGCGAAGGCCCTGTGTGCATGCTCTGGGGGAAACAGGAGCTCAGCGCACAAGGAGAGTGATGGGGTGTAGCATGAGTTGAAAAACATGCCAGATCACATTGGGAAACTCTCTCCCACCACAACCCCTCACACGAGGATGTTCAGTCCCGTGAGAGGGCATGAGGATGTTGAAGTCACTCACTGGAGACCTAGAATTCGGATTCAAATCCTGGCCCACCTGGCAAGTCCAGGTTTCATCTGTTCTCCCTGGGATTAACCTCCCAGCCACCTCCACTCACCCATCATAGAAGAACAGCCATCAACAGGCAGTTATGAAGGGCACGTGTATTCATGCATGTGGGCCATGGGTGCTGTCAGAGCTGACACATGAGGAGAGGGAAGGGGTCACTCTACCTGGTACCTGGCCTCCTGCTATTCCCACCCTATGCCCAGTCTGTGTGTCCCTCTAACTGCCCCCCCTTTAGTCTCCTTTGCACCCAAGTGTAAGTGGCACTTTCCTTCAGAAAGACTTCCCTAAGCCACAGGTAAGGCAGGCCCTCAAAGCTCTGGGTTAGGGCCCTTTCTGCCTCATTACTAATTGGTGCCCATCCTTGCTGGGCAGTGAGTGTTTTGGGAAGGGTACATGGTCTGTCTTGGCCTTAGCTTTCTCCTGAGAGAACGCATGGCCAGTCACATGCTTGAGAAATACTTCTAGAATGAATGGATGAATGCAGAACAAGCTGTGTGCCTCGCCCATCCATTCCTTACCCTGAGCAGCTCTCCACCTGCTGTCTGAGGCACCTAGCTGAGCAGTGCTGCTCCCCGACTCCCCTCTCCCATCCTGAGCCAGATGGAACTTTAAGCAGCATCTTGGGGGGGGAGGGTGGAGGACACCCTGCCTCACCACAGAAGCCTTCGAGGGCTTGAGAAACATTTATGCAAAGGTTCCAGGCTCCAGGGCTTGTTTATTCTCCTTGCCCAATGGATGGCACCAGAGTTGTGCCAACTACTTTCTTCTTCTGTTCTATATTCTGAGTCTCCCAGGCTTCTGGTATAGAGTCCTGACTCCACACATTAGGCTACTGAGCAGCAGGCATCCAAATAAACACTGGGCTTCCTGGAGCTGGGGCCCAGCTCTAGGCTTGGAGGGGAGGACGAGAGATCTAGCCATCATTTAACTTGTCACTAGGAAGTCCCGAGTGGATCAGTTCCCGGGCCTTGGTTTACCTCCCTATGACAGCGACCAATTTACATATCCACTGACAGGAGATTTATGGAGCACTTATGCACTAGACACTGTTCTAAGGGCACAACGGTACAGCGTGCAAAGAGGAGCCATCATTCCATGAGAGTAACACTGTCAATGGGCTAAACAATAAGCCAGCTGTCTCGTGGGCCAGGAGATGGTAGCTGCTGAGGAACAAACAGGGCATAGGAAAGAACAGGGCAAGTGCATGTGTTGACATTTCTTGTTATTAGATGTCCAGGTAAGGTCACCATGGGCACACCATCCTTTAGGAAGACTTTCCTAACCAGGAGCACCTGGTGAGGTCAGCAAGTGCGAAGTTTAAGCCAGAGCAGCCCTGAGGAAAGTGAGAGTGACTGGAGAGCCTTGAATGATGGTGTGGACAGAGTAGCAATGGCGGAGGCTTCATTGCACCGGAGTTACAGGCTCTGGAGAGGGCTACCCTGAGCCATCCCTGGATCACATCTCCCTTTGGGGATGAAGAAAGGGAATGGGTGGAGGTGAAAAATATACCAAATTCCTCACAGATCTGCCTATATCTCCCATGGAAATCCGGATGGGGGCGTGGATGGGCTCAGGGCGGGGGAGTGGAGGAGGCAAGAATGAGGTTGGATTGGGGCCACTGAACAGAGGCATGCTGGGTGTCTGGCTAGCCATGGATGGAAGAGGTGGTGAAGGAAGAGGCCAGCTTGAAAGCAAGGTGGCTCTACCTGCCTCCCTTGCCTTCCTCTTCTCTACCTTTCCCCTTCCCCTCTTCTACTGCCAGCCATTTTGCAGAGAACCACCATGCCCGGGCTCCATGGACTCCACCAGTGTGGACCCTCGAGTGGCCCACAGTGGTACTGTCTTCCTTTCTGTTCTCCGAGCACTGAGCTTTCCACCCAAAGAGCACCCTAGGGCCCCCAGGGTTCCTCCTTCTGTCCTTCAAGTGGAGCCCTAAACCCAGAGCCACCCACAGGAGCAGAGAAGCACTGGGTGGGAGGGGGCCTAATGGCTGGGGCCAGGGTCTCCAGGAAAGGAATCTGTGTGGGAGGGGGTTTTCAATTTTCAGCACTGACCACCGAGACCCTGATCCTGGTGCTACAGGCTCTGGCTCAGACCAGCTGGGAGACCTAGCCGGGCTGCAGGGTCCTTGGAAACAGGAGGTAAAATATGACAGAAGCTCTGAGCTCCACGATCCTGACAACTTTGGTCACAATAGTCATTCCTTCTTGAATTCCTTAGAATCCACTGGTCCTGGTGTTTTGCACACAGAGGCTCATTTGTATTTTAGGAGACTCTCATGGAGTGAGTAGGTATTATCACAGTTTATACACAGGGAATCAAGGCACAAGAAAGGAGGTGAAATCTCAGGTTCCCCAGGGCTACGGGTGCTGTGGTGTTGCCCCCTGAACCTGTCACACTTTCCTTGCGGCTGCTGTCCCTACTGTCAACCTCTATGTCTGCCCCCAGGAGTCACCTCTGAGACCCTCCCATGGCACATTGCATGAGGGAAGAAGGAAGACAACATGCATTAGAAAGTGCCGGAGAAACATCTAGATGAGCCTCTTTTTAATTACAAAGCTGGGAGCAAGTTCAAGAGGACGGAGAAGACAGAGACCCAGGTAGCTCTAGTACCAGTAAGACACCAGCCAGAGACAGAACACGGAGAGCGAGGGGGCTTCTTGCGCCCTCCTGGTCACAGGTAAAGGATCCCTGGGAAGGACAGCAGGAGTGGACAGTGTGTCCAGGACAGAGGGCGTGTAGAGATGTGTCGGTAGTAGGGGTGCAGGGGCTGGGCCTCAGTCTCCTGCTCCCACTCTGGGCTCTACTCACCTGGCCCCTTGGCCCTCTGCTAGACATCTGCAGGCAGTGCCCGAGGTCCTGAGGAGCTGCCATGGATGGGGAGCCAGAGGCGAGCCGTGTGAGGCAGGGGAGAAACTAGTCTCCATGGGAGGCAGCTGGCTGTGGCGGTCATGGTCACCATCAACTTTCCTAAGTTTTAAGCAGCTGCTTCCACAGGCTCGAAGCAAGCATGTGTGCTTTTCCTGCGGTCTTCGACCTGCCCTGCTGACACAGCTGCCTGGACTTCAAAAGGCGAGACTCCACGTTCATTTGAAAAATCAGTATGGAATTCCTACAGGGCCTGTCTAATTCCTCTGCTCTCACCACACAGCAATTACCCAATTGCAGGGGAGGGAATGGGGCCTCACAGGCTCTCCAGCCGCCTGGGACCTCTGCTCCCCTTGGTTCTGAGCAGCAGCAGGGAGGACCTTATTGGAGTGGACATCTGCAGGGGCTCAGGGTAGGTGGACCTGGCTGCGAGCACTTGACACTGACAGAAATGGTGACAGGCCTCCACACTTGTCTGCTCAGCCATCAGCAAGTGCTTATAAGACAAATAACAGCAGATGACAGGGCTCCTACTGGCTTCAGACCTAACCTGCTGCAAGAGGGCGGGACAGGTCCTGTTCCTCTCTGGGCCTCAGCTTACCCATCTACCAAATGGGGAGAATAAGATCGGTCCTGCCTGCTTGAGACTAGCTTTCTAAAGAGTACCTATTACCTTTCCTTAGCTTGCATGCAGGCATGGGTATACACACACACACACACACACACACACACACACACACACACACACACGAATGAACTAGGGTTCATCCCAAATGTCCTGCTGTAGGTATTCCAAGGAGGGGACAGAGCTCAGCAAGTGTGGGTTGACTTCCTCTTCTCTCCTCAATGCCAAGACGTGCTGGTTGCCAGGGCAATGGACCAAATCAGCACCTTTCTGTCCTTGAAGACTCAAAATCTGCTGTGGGGTGGAGTAAAGGAGGAGGAGGAGGAGGCATGGGGAGGACTTCCCATGAGATCATGCACCCCTTGTTAAGGCTGGGGTCACGAGGTAGACAGGGGGACTTCAGATGGAATTCCAAAGGTGGTAACTACCGGGGTTCCCTGTAAAGGCATACATTTACCACGAGGAAGGGACCGAGAAGGGATTGCAGGGGCTGCTGAGGAGTGCAGGGCACACTGCACAGAGTACAGCAGCAGGCATGGGAGAGGAGGAGGCTGGGTAGAACCAGCAGGATCGTGACCATGCCAAGGACCCCCGCTGTGGACAGTAGGAGAACACCGACCTTACTGAGAAGAATGGACCAGCCAGCTTCTGGGCACCCAGCTCCTAGACTGAGGAGACCCTGCCTAGGACCAGGCTTTGGGGAGGTAGAGGAAGTTAGGGGCAGGTGAGAACCACAACCTTTCCTGGATTCTTCTAGAGAACTCCACGTCAGGAATCTGAGACTCTCCTATGACCCAACATCATCCCCATTTTGAGGACAAGCCCTGTCTCTTCCTCCTCTGCTTTCTGAATCCTCCATTCCTCTTCAGGGCAGTGGCTAGACAGGGCAGGAGCAGCCTGGTCTGGCAGGAGAGATGGAAGGCCCTGTGCTGACAGTCCAGAGGCTGCAGAGCCTGGCCTTGTATTCCCAACTTCAGGGCTTTTCCGTGTTTGAAGTAGGGAGACCATCCCCAGTCACAGAGGAGACTCTGGGCCTCCTCATAGTGTAGAGGATACTGAGGCCCAGAGAGGGCAGGAAGGTGTCCAAGGCCACACAGCATATCTGAGGTTGCAGACCAAAGCAGGAGTGAGTTATCTGTTTCTTCCATTTGGTCTGTTTGGAGCTCTGGTGGCTCGTCCCCTCTTTCCCTCTACCACAGAAAGGGAAAATGTTTTTAGACCCAAGACAAAAGAATGTGGACCTGAAATCTGAGCCTTAGACTTGGGAGAAGAACACAGAGAAGGCAGACACATTTTGGTGGAGCAAAACTCTGCTTACATAGCAGACAGGTGTCACTCTGTGCTGACCGGGGGGCCTCCTTGCTGCTCGGGTCTGACCCAGAGGACACAGTGCAGGGAGGGGCCAAGAAGCAACCCAGAAAGTTGGCTGGAAGGGACCCGTATGCACCGTGGGATCTAGGGCAGGAAGGGGACTGTCCTGACCTTTCAGCTTCTGGCTGGAATATTCTCGAAGGGACTCAGGCCCATGCTGCCTGAACCTGCCACTGGAGTCCCGTTAGGACATGGCAGGGACCTTGCTGGTCCCAACCTGTCAACTCCTTCGGGTCTCACCTGAAGCCCACCTGCTCGGAAGGCCTCCTTCACCCCAACTCCAGTCTTGGCCCCCTTTCTTGGCTTAGTCATTGACCAGGGCTCTGTCTGGCCCGAGATGAAGTCTCTGAGTGATGCTAAGAAGGTGTGTGTCTATATGTGTGCCTGCAAATGCAAGTGAGGGCCAGAGACCTGGGAGTCAGGGTAGAAATGGGCTATGCTAGTCCTTCTGGCCCCTCACCCAGGAGGTGCAGGAGTCCTGGGGAGACAGAGAAACAGGCTTCAATTCACTGCCCAACACCAAGAGGACCCTGTGTCATAACTGTCCACCGTGCAACCTTGGCCTGGCCAGGCAGGCCCGATCCTTCCCTGCCCCGTCTGCCCACTGTCTCCCTATGACGCGAGCACTGGGGCTTTTACTGCCTTTATTTGCTGTTTTACAGGTTTTTGGTTTGTTTTGGGATGTGATCTTCTTCCCACTTCAGCTGCCCTAGGGTGGTGCCCTTCCCATCAGCTCTCCTCATATTTCAGCAGCGGCTCCAGCAGCAACGCTGGAGAATTCATAGATGAGCTTCGGTCCTTTTCAAAGCGCCCCTGTCTCTGCTTTTTCTTCTGAGCTCCGACATGCAAGCAAGTGGTTCGTTATCTGTGTGGTGGGTGCTTATTTTAATGCTTCTCTCAATCATGATGTTTCTATCTATCACTGCTTCGTTCTATGCCAGGCATTGTGCGAAGCCCATCGCCACACGTATTTCCACTAACACCCGCACCTCTATGAGTTAGTTCTCAGCTTCATTCTCTTTGTGCAGATGACTGGTTAAGTGACTAACCCAAGGTCACACAGCAAAGGGTAGACAAATAAAGATAATCTAGCAGTTTGAGCCAAACAGTTCTTACCACCTTCTCCGCAGCCATGCCAAGGGTAAGGACTGAGTTTGCTTTACTCATTTTCACGTCCCCAGTACCTAGGACAGGGCCTGCCACTTGCAGTCCCCACTAGAGGAAAGAAAGGGATGGAGGAGAGAGAGATGAATGAGCTGGAGGGAAGGAGAGGTTGAAGCAACCACTGTGACAGGCAGCTCAGCAGAAGTAGTCTTCAGAAGCTATGCCCTCTGCCTCTGCCCTCTCAAAACCAGCACGTGGGGACTGGGTAAGAGCATTCGCTTCCAGCGTGAAGACCTGAGAGGGCCCAAGACTGCCTGAGCCCTTGTTCCCAGCACCCATGTAAAAAGTTGTGTATAGCCAGGCATGTCCTATGTGGAGTGTCCACGGGATTGCTGGGGCTTGTGAAAACCAGAGCTCCACATTCAGAGAGAGATGCCACCAACAGACAAAGGTCTCCTCTGCTTCCCCATGGCTGCTACATGTCTGTACATTCAGGTGTGTACAGCACACACGCGCACGCGCGTGCACACACACACACACACACACACACACACACACACACAGAGCCCACCTACTAGAGACATCAAAAATAAAGCAAAACAAAAACAGTAAATGTGCTTTTCAGAAGAGGTGGGGAACACACTGAGAGTTCCCAGGTGGACGTCAGCTAGCTGTGTAAAAGCCTAAATGTGATGAGGGCCTCAGCATTAGGGGGGCGCAGGAATGGTGCCACCCAGGGGTTCCCAGTGTAGGACTTCTCATGAAGGTGCATACACTTTCTATGCCCATGGCTCCTGGCACATGACCTCAGCTACAGACAGAGTCACTCTCAGTGCTGTGACAAGGGGCCTGGCACCCCTCTGCCAATGCAGAAGGCCAAGAGAGGCCTTTCCTTTGGGGCCTTTAGGGCGGCTCCTAGAAACCCTCACCCTGAAGGCTTCCACCTCTGCTTTGCCTGCTTCTGAGCCTGGAAGCTGCCCCTCTGGAGACAAGAGTCCAGTTCCTCACTGTCTCCTTCCTAGCGGGGCTCCAGCCATGCCCCAGGCCCAGCAGCTCTCAGACACCCTTGTGGACTGCATTCCCAGGAGCAAGTCAGCGAGCCTGGGAGGCTTCCACCCCAATGCCTTGGCCTCCTCCCTTTGAAGGGGATCAGGTTCCCCCACAAACATAATTGAACAAAAATATGGGAGAGAAAAGGTCTTTGTTCTCCCATTTACAGCGTCAGAAAATATGTAACAAATTAGCCATTTATGAGGTAAGAGACCAGTACTGTGCGGAGGCCATGGCGTTTGGCAGGCACAAGGGGCTTTTGAGCGGCTGTGTGGGGGGCTCTGGCGGCAGCAGGAAGGCTCTTTCAGCCACAGGACAGATGCAGGAGGTACTGTGGGAAGCCTGCAGAAGAAGAGGGCACCGACTGGCTTCGAGGAAGATAAGCTTTCCTCTCTAACACAGGGCTGTCCACTTTAGCTTCCATGCCTGGCCCGGAGCATGTGGGCAATGGCCTTGGGGGCATCCCTGCTGTCTGCTCTGAATCTGGCAAGTGGGCAGGTGCTTTTCAGGGCTATAGGTGATTTGCACCACAGGTCTTTGAATTTTCTCCCATGGATTGATAAAGAACATTAGCTGAAGTATTAAACGGTCACAAAGGCCATTCGGAGGTTTGGGTGGCAGGGCTCAACAGGATGTCAAGACAAATAAGACCCTTACTCCTTAGCTTGGCCTTGGTCTTTGTTTCACCTAGGTGTCTAGAATCCTGTGTGTATGTGTCATGAGACACCCATGGGCCATTCAGTTCTAGGAGCTGGGATTTAATATCCTGGCTTGCCCGGCTGGGGTTCTGATGCCTGGTGACAATGCAGGGTACAAAAGCCAGTCGTTTTGGCACCTGCTATTTTAGTTTCCTCCTTCTCCTTCTCTTCTTCCTTTTCTTTGTCTTGCTGTCTTGTTTAGACTGGCCTCAAACTCATGATCCTTCGGCCATAGTCACCCAAGTTCTAGGATGATAGCAATGGGCCTCCACACCTGGCTGCTGATTTAGCTTCTAGTTCCAAGGTTAGACCATGTCCCAGGGCTTGAGTCTTCCATTCTTGAGGCTGTTGCGATGGGCTGGGACTTTCCTCACATCTCTGTTGAGTCCAGAGCTGGCCCTGGTTTTCTCCCCAAGGATCCAGGCTTTTGAAAGGAGGTGCCGGTGAGAGGATGGGCCCATACAAGTTCACTGGAAGGAATCTGTGCACAAAGGGGGTGCTGGGCTTTGCATGAATATCCTGAGTGTTCGGTCTGCAGTCACAAACACATCGCTTTCCTGGATCTGACTTTATTTATTTTGATTGGATCTTAACAGTTCTTTAAGGCTGAAACCGAAGCTGCCTCGGGTCCCTGGGAGACTTGCTAAAACTTCAACTGCACCCAGCATAGCAGAGCAACTTGAAAGTTAATCAGTGCTGAGGGACAGTTTGCCTCATTATTTCCAACCCTGGAATCTGGCAGCAGATGGAATTCTGGGCCCAGTGGACAGTGCTCGGCGATGAACACAGTGGGGTCGACTGTCCCTAGTGTAGTTGGGGGCTGGACAGTTGAGCTTCTTTCAGAGGGTGGGTGTGCCTGCAAGAAGCTCCTGCTTAGAGGAACAAGAATGGCAAGCCTCCCCCCCCCCCAAGTCCCCATTCCTGTTTCAAGGCCATTGCTCTCGAGTTGTGTGGGTGGCACCTTTAGAGGCAGGATTCAGAGTGCTTCTGTGGATGTGCCCCGAGGAAGATGAGGCAGATTGGGACTCGGTGCTGCCCTCCACAACGCAGAGCAGCGACCCCAGGCGACATCGGTGGCTGGCACCTTTTTGTGGAGTCACAGAAGAGGAATCTGCTCCCACCGGCCCCCACTTTCCCCGTGAGGTCCATTCTGACCCCTGGCTTCTAAAATGGTGGCCCTCTCCCTAGGTCCGCTTGTCTTTATTTCTCCGTTTTCTCTGCCACACTTTCTCCTAACTGCTTAATACTTTCTAGCACACTGTGTTAGTTACTTTTCGGTCATGTTTATCCCACCAGCCACGTTTCCCTAGAACTGAAGACCTTCCATAAGGGAGAAGGGCCAGGGGATTTTCATTCACAAATTTATCTCCAGTCCCAGCACCGCAAATGTCTCACTGCCTCATGAATGAACTGAATATTACCATGGTACATTTTTTTTGGTTGTTTTTTCAAGGTAGGGTCTCAGTCTAGCCCAGATAGACCTGTAACTCATTCTGTAGCCCCAGGCTGGCCTTGAACTCATGTCGATCCTGGGCCTCCTGAGTGCTGGCATTAAAGGTGTGAGCCACCACACCCAGCTGCCTTGGCATGTTTTTTTTTATCACCGATCACCATGTTCTAGCACTTAGAAGCTTGGAGATAGGCAAGGGTGTGGAGGTGACTCCTTGTCTGGCTTGTGAGGGCCCAGCCCACTCCAAGATGGGTGCGGTCCCAACCAAGAGTGCCCAAGAGGAGGACCAGGAGCTCCTAGGGAGGCCAGAACTGGTGGGTAGGCCCAGCTCCCGGCAGCCCTTTCTCACCTCCTTCCTACAGCTGCACAGTCTCTTCCTTTCCTTCCTTTCTCCCTCGGTGACATTACCCGAGGCCTCAAGTCCCTCAGCAGGCAGGAGTGAGGAGCTGAAGTCCATAGGCACCACTCAGTGAGTATTTAGATAGCTCTCTCTCTCTCCATTCCCAGGTATCCTTTCACCTTGCCAAATCTCATGAAGTAATTCTCAACATTTGTTTTCAAGATAACAAAACCAAGGCTCAGAGAGGCTGAACAACTTTCCAAGGTCACACAGCAGCAGGATGTTTTGACCTGGAAGAGGTTTTTTCATTCCTTCGGGGTCTTCGGACACTCCTGGCCTTACCTCCTCTGGGCATGCGTGCTATTCAGGTGCCCCTGGCTGGTGTTTGTTCCCCTTATTGATCTTCTCTTGGAGAAGGTCCCTTCCTAGGTGCACAGACTCTCAGCTCTAGACAGAAAGATGTCCTGGCTCTCTCCAGTAGTGTTCTGGAAGGTTCAGGGCATCACTTTCATATGATGGTGCTGAGCAGGCGGTCACCCACCCATGGCTATTCGGCAAAAGGCTCAGAGGAAAATCCTGAGTAGGCTGTGCAGTCCTGGCTTATCAGGTCAGCTCTTCAAAGTGCTCACCTGAAAACTGGCTGAAAGAGAGCTCCGGGCTGTCTGGCACATGGTGGGCCTGCGAGAGCCTGCATTCGTTGTGGGACTCGGCTCTGGAAGCAGGAATCATAAGCCTCAGAGCTCAGGACTGGGAGAAACCTACCTGCATCTCTAGAATAGGACTTAAACCTGCCTGCATCTCTAGAATAGGACTTAAACCTGCCTGCATCTCTAGAATAGGACTTAAACCTGCCTCAGTTCAGCCCATGGCTCTTCAGAATTCAACTGCAACTTGTGACCCTGGAAAGGCCAGAGAGATGTGGGGGCAGCAGCCTTTCCGCAGGGCACTCCACCCTTCTCTCACACTCTCCAAGTTGTGATCACCCCTCTTCCAAAGCAGCAGATGCAGACATCTGAGGAGGCAAGCCTTCAACAAGGGTTGGAAGGACAAAGCACTGCTGAGCAATTCTCAGCCAACCAGAAAATGTAATTAGCCTCACTGCCCACTGAGCACAACATGACGCGCACAGCCTCCCATAAACACACACACAAGTGCATACGGAGACACTTAGTCACATTCAGGCTCTGAGACTGTCTGTGAGATCTTTTATAGCCTCCTGCCCAGGAACACCCCGAGATGTACACAGACCCTAGGTGGGAGCACACACACAGGGTTTCTTACACTTATAACTGTACACACACACACACACACACACACACACACACACACACATCTGTAGGCCTGACCTTTCTGTGCTTTCATCATCTCCTATATATCTGTGGGCTGACTTGGGGGAGGAAGCTGACCACCTTTGCTCTGGTGAAGGACAGATACCACCTAGTTATCTTGGGCTCCAACAAGCCCCATATAGCTTACTGAGTTTCCTTGTCACATAGGCAGTGAAGAGTGGGGTCAGTTATGGACCAACTTCTGAAATTGTGGGTCACACCCCAAATGGTATTATATAATGGAATGTGGGGAATATCAAGACAATCAGCCACAGGAAATGTTTTCTTAATATGCAATGACCAAAAATTAATTCAAAATCAAATGTGGAATGAATCCAAGGTGTTTCTGGCAGCGTTCACCTAGGTTGCATTGGGTGGCTTCACTGCAGCCTCAGTTCTGAGTCACAACACGAGTGCATTGCACTGTGCCTGCTGTCATGGTGTCAACACCAACCATTGCTGCCTGAAACCCCCTGGCTCACATTCAAGACAATGGTTTAGTTACAGAAAATAGGCTTTTAATATTTTCTCCCATCATTCTTCAGCATATAAGTATCAAATTAGCTTATCTTTGGATTGTATTGCATTAGGTTGTCTAATTTTAAAATATTTTTATGTATTTGCAATAGGAGGGAGAAAGAAGATAGGAGAGAGAGAGAGAGAGGGAGAGAGAGAGAGAGAGAGTACATGGGTACGTCAGGGCCTCTAGCCACTGCAAATGAATGCCAGATGCATGCACCACTTTGTGCCTCTGGCTTTACATGGGTACTTGGGAATCAAACCTGGGTCATTAGGCTTTACAGGAAAGTGTCTTAAATGCTGAGCCATCTCTGTAGCTCCAGAATGTCTGATTTTAAAACTTGCTGCTTCATGACAACATCATTACATGAATTGGGATTAAGAGAGACTGTCCAACAATTTCTGAAATGCCCCTAAACGTATGTCTGCCATTTCTACCAAGTATTTGTGGAAAGTGACATTCTCAGCATCGAAGATTGTAAAATCAAAATATCGGTCAACTCTGAAAAACACTGAAGACTCTGTGTCCTGATGCATCAACTACTGAGTCAAGATTAATTTGTATGTAAGAATACATTAGCACAATCATCTCAATATTATAAGAATTTGTATTGATCTCTAATAGCTGGTAATATTATTTGCATATAACAGACCTATTTAAAATAAGGTCCTTCATGATTTTATCAGCACATGTTAGACTTATACAGATGTTATATATACTTACATACACAGGTTTGCTTTAAAATGGCTCAGAAGCTCTAATCTTCGAGGTGGGTTGTGGAGTTCAACCCTAGCACTGACACTCTGGCTCACCCAGTGGCCTTGGCCTGAGTCCTGCGCCTCTCTGAGGGAATTTTCCCTTCTTGAAAACAAGAGTATGTTTTTTACAAGCTAGACTTCTATCTTTTTAACCTTTTAATCCTACAAAACCGGTGCTACCATGGCTCCATTTTAAAGATGAGGAAACAGGAAAGAAGCTAAATGGTGAGAAAGGACTGTGAGTTCCCTTCGCAGCACCCCTTTCCCCCACCCCCAAGACATCCTTCCATTTTCTTTCCAGCAGCAGATGGTCAGGATTCACTTGTGTGCATTACGGGGACCAGCACCCATCCAGGTGACCTTGTTGAAAATGCCCTAGGCTCTACCCAAAATGCCATACAGAAAGAGTGGCCCCTATGTCACAACCTTAGATCCAGGAGTCCCTGAGAGGATCCCTGGTATCATGGGCCTTGATGGTTCATCTCAGGCCTGGCTGAATCCCTCCTCCACCTGGATGGAAGAACGACAAGGACATATTGCCCGGGAAGCCAGAGCAAGGCTCTGGCACAGCAGAGCCGCTGAAGTGAAGGGGTCTTGCTGTTCCTGTGCCCTCTTGGAAGCTTCAGGTTGTCGTCTAGAGAGCTGGTGAGGTAAGGAAGCAGAGATGGTCCCAGCTGCACAGGGGAAACAGATGGTGGAAAGTGGAAAGCAGGCCACACCGTTGCCATGTCAGCACATTCTTGGAGCAATGCACTGCAAAGACTCGAGACTTGATTTCTGAATGAGGAGGAGGGCCTCACTGCCCCAGCAGGGTCATGCCTGGGTCACTGACTGGGGCTGCAGGCTTTGGAGGTTGGGAGGCCTCGGAGCTTGCCAGCCATGTCCTACCTTTGCTGAGGTAGGCCTTCCTGCCTCTCTTGACCCCCCCCCACCCCTTGCTCACATTCCCAGCTGATGAGGAGCTTGCCAGGGCCTGGGCCTCAGGAAGGCCCTTTCTTGGTAGGCACACTTGCTTCTGGAACTGGAGTGTGTGCATTTGCTGGGGAAGATGGAGCTGGTGGGATGGTGATCTGGGAGCCAGGAGAGACAGCCTTTCCAGAGATTGAGGAAGGCTTCACCCAGCTGCACAGGCGAGCAGCAATGGCTACAGAGGACTCACCAAGGCCATAGGGGCCCAAATGGGTCCTCATTCTAGGCTCACCACAGCCCAGCAGTAAAGCCTGCAAACTCCCAGTTCAGAACTCCTTCCGTAGGGAAGCCATTCAAAGGTAAGAGTTGGGGAAGTCCAGAAACCAGGGCTGCACTGGGGCCTGTTGGAAGCAGAGCAATGCTCCTCTTTCGGGAGGGTTTCAGATCTTTGCCCATGTGGACAGTTTTCCTGTCACTCTGAGGAATGGGCCTGCTCCTGATCTAGAAGGCCTAATTTTTTTCTTGCTGGCTCTAGGAGGCAGGCTGGCAGCTCTCTTACCCCTACACCCCCTGAAATTTTGTTTTAGTGGACTGGAGGATGGCTTAGAGGTTAAGGTGTTTTTCTGCAAAGCAGAAGGACCTGAGTTTGATTCCCCAGTACCCACACAAAGCCAGGTGCACAAGGTAGTGCATGTGTCTGGAGTTGGTTTGCAGTGGCTGGAGGCCCTGTGGTGTGCATTCTCTCTCTCTCTCTCTCTCTCTCTCTCTCTCTCTCTCTCTCTCTATCACCCTCCCTCCCTCTTTCTCTCACTCTCTCAAATAAATAAATAAAACATTTAAAAAAGTTAGTGTATGTGCTTTCTGTGTGTGTATGTGTATGCGTAGAGGTTAGAGGATAACCTCAAGGTGTAGCTCCTCACCTTCCACCTTGTTTGAGACAGTCTTTTATGTTTGCCCCTGCGAATATCAGACTAGCTGGCCCTTGAGTTTGGGATTCTCCTAGTGCACTGGGATTACAGATGTGTGTGCTCCTGTGTCTGGTTTTATCACACATCCTATGGGTAGACGGGGCTGCTGTGTGTATCTTACAGAGGAGGAAGCCCAGGCATACAGCTCATCCAGGGACCCAAACTCCAGTGGTCAGGCTTAAGCAGTAAGCCTTTACACCATGGATCTATCTCTCCAGCCTTCCTTACTGTTTCTGAGACCCGATATCCTCCTGGTAGCTCAGCCAGCCTCCCAGGCTTTCTGTGAGAGTTGTGGCACACAGTGCATCACTTAGCACCAGGCCAGGCACACATGGGTCTTGGGCAAGGACTACCTCAGGCTGTGGTATGGAAGGCAGTCTCCCACAAAGTCTTTCTGTAACTGGGAGAGAAGGGGCCCCAGATCCTGGGCAGCCTGTGGTTACATAGCCTGTTTCCTTGCCTCTTGGCTCCCTCATTTTGGAGAGGCAGTGTCAGGCATGTCTGTCTTCTCAGGTACCAGATATCCATAAATCAGTTCCTGAAACTTCTGCAGAGGCAGGGCTAGAGGGGAACCCTTCAGCGATGAGGGATCCAGCCCCTCATTCAAGGCTCTATAAGTCATATTTGGAACTCAACTGACCTACCACTGAACACCTACTTTATGACAGGTGTGCTTTGCCTGGTGATCTCAGCGTCCATCATGCATCCTATGGGTGGATGGGGCTGCCATGCCCACCTCACGGATGAGGAAGCTGAGGCCTGGTGCAGAGCAGTAATGCATCCACATGACTCACGGGGCAGGTGGAGAAGTGGCACTGCAACCCACATCTGTCTGACCCCTAAAGTTATACCCAGTTGATTCCACATCTCAGGCTCACACGCAGGGAAGGACCGTGTGAGAAAGAGGCCCCCACAATAAAGAGGCTGGGCACAGGTGCAGGATAAATTATGGAGAGTGACATTTCAGGCTCCGACCCTTTCTTTAACAGTTCCTTTCCTTCTGCTTGTTCCATTGTTCCCGGCCCTGAGCGGCCTGCAGAGCAGCTAATCATGGGCAGTTACCGCAGTGGCACATCATAAACAGTCTGTAAAAGGCCCAGGGAGCTCAGCGCACACCCTCGCTGAGCCAGACAGACACCCCTAGCACCCGCACTTACACGCAGGAGAAGGGCAGCCTGGCCAGCTCAGGCCCCGATGAACTGTTTCCTACATCCTGGTCATATTTCCCCAGAGGAAGCTGAGTGGCCAGACCAATTTTACCCCAGGAGTGACTTTCTAAGGCTGCAGAGCAAGCGAGGGGTGGGAGGAGAGGGAAATGGATGTCTTTGTTGTCTAGAACAACACAAGCCAGCAGGGAAGACGAGGCTGATCCCAAGGACTTCCACATCTGGGTCACTAATTCTCCTAGAAACCAGCTTAAAAATGCAGCAAGCGAGGCTCAGAGCAAGAAAGCCATAGTTTGTCACCAGACCCACACCAGCACTGACTTGCTTCCGAGCCCACTGTTGGCTCCCCCCCCCCACCATCTTCTTACCTTTAGGACCTGACACCATCTTTGTGTTCACCTTCCCTCACATACCCCAGTGTTCTAGAAAGTCAAGTCACTGCTCACGAGTCCCCCAGGGCCTCACGCTCTTTCATACTTCCACACACCTGCCAGAGGCCTGCTCCTGCTTGCACGATTCTCTTGTCGCCCCTCCCTCCGGCTGACATCGACATGGACTGGCTTTTGCATGGATGAGTTTATGAAGCTCTTGGATGCTAAGCCCCACGTGGGCAAGAAAACAGAGGGCCTGTACACAGCTCCCAACACCCAGCCAGCCCACAAGGAATCCTCAGGGAATCCTCAGAGTGTGGGCTGGGAGGAAGAGGCTAAGTTCCCTGCGTGGAGCTCTCGCCACCCTTTACAGAAAAAGAACGAAGTTATAAGTGACAACCTGGACTGTGAATCAGGAGCATGGGTTCAGGTCCTGCCTCCACCAGTAACTTCCTGGGTGGCACTGAACAAGTCCCTACGTGTCCCTCATTAGTTTTGGTTTTAGGGAGAGGCCACAGGCTCCAACCTATGACCCTGCTGCTTGGCAGATGGTGGGCACTCAATAAACACTTAATAACCCACCAGCAGTAATTCTCAGTAGGGTGAGTGAGATCCCAGGGTTTTGCTGGGGCTTGGTTGGAAGGCCATATGTAGTTTTAAGGCTAAGCAGTGCTCTGCATGGAAATGGTCTGCGCTAGGCTCCATCCATCATGCTGAGAACAGGGAAGAAAGGCTGAGCTGGAGAGTTGACAACAGGCCTCTCTGTGACTAGAGGAGATGAAAGGACATTTCTAATTTTACCATTGCGCTTGATAGTGCTTTAACTCATGGCATGTAATTTCTTTTAAACGTACTTAACTCATGACAAATTACATTTATGTGATTTGTTTTAAATATATATTTAGAATAAATATAAAATATATATTCAGAATAACATTAGCATCTGAGATGTTTGTGTTGAGTTAGAAACCAGTGTTGAGCAGAGTTAAGAAACACTGTTCTGGGTGGAGTTTCTCGAGAGCCACTCCTGGAGAAGATGATGTTTCAGAGTCACCAGAAAATTCTTGGGTAGGGAGAGGGCTGGAGTTCTGTTTCTGAGTCTTCCCTTGCCATGAGTCCTTTTATCCTAGCCCAGCCTGGTCTTGAATGCTTGTCAGTCTCACTACCTCAGCCTCCTGAGTGCTGGGGTTCAAAGCATGAACCACCACACCTGTCTGGGGAAAGCATGAAAACTCCCGTTGTACCCTGTCAAGGCTCCAGGCTCCCTGCAGGACCAGGTGGGGAGGCCATGTGACTGCAGGGTGGTGGGGATGGTGCTCCAGGGGTGACCCTTGGGGCTGCCCAGGAGGCCACCAGCATTCCCTGTCCCCTCTGACCCTCACCCATCCCCGCAGACTCCTTAACATGGGGATCTTCCTGCTGGCAAGCTTTGTGGCAGGGAAGATACCAGCAAATTCCCTAGGCGACTAGCTTAGGGCTCCAGAATTGTAAAAGGAATCAAGGAAATCTTCCGGCACCTAAAGGGACTTGGCCTCTCCCTCAAGATAGGTTTTCAGCACCCACACCTGCACTGTGTCTTCACTTGCTATGTCTACAGTGGAGCCACTTTGTTCCAATGCCTGTGTCACCAGCTCTGTGGGGACCCTTGAGGGAATCCTCAGATTCCAAGGATATGAGAAATATCTGGGGTGGAGCTGGCCAAAGGAGCCCCTGAAGCCTCCAGAAGCTGGAAGGAAGCTTTTCCCGGCCCACAGGTTCTCAGGTAAAGGGCTTGCCCTAGCTGTGGTAGGTCAAGGCTTCCTAGCTCCGGGGAGTAGAGGGCAGTCTGAGAAGGGGTTTAACTAGGAACCCAGCCCGGTCATAACCACTGTCTCTGCTCTGACAATAGGAGCTGAGGCCCAGAAAGGGACAGACAATGACACTTTGGCCACAATGAGTCTGGCCACATGGCTCTTCTTGATAGAGGTGATTCACATCAGTGATTGAATCACAGGAGGCCATCACCACCTGGAACAGCAACTTGAAAGGTTCTGCTTTGAAAGGGTCACTTAAGTGAGGTAGGATGCCATGGCTTCAGGAGGGGGGATTCCCAGCAACATCAGACAGGCTCTGCTTTACCCTAGCCCAGTGACCTTGGGCTGGCAGCCTCAGTTTCTCCGCATCAGCTTGTGAACAAAAAACCTTTCCTCCTAGGCGTTACCCCAAATGGGCACCTAAGGCCTTGGCATGGGGCCACACAGGAAGTACAACCTAAATAGCAGGTGGTCCCTTCTCTCTATGTGTTTACTGGGTATCTCCACAGGGCAGCAATACCCCGTGCTCTGGCTATCCCTGGAATTCTGAAGTCTTCCTCCTTCCTCAGAAACAGACTTGGCATTGAAAAGCGACCAAGTCTCTCACCTCACCACACCCGAGGGGCGGTGTCTCAATCTGTAGTTTGGACCCAGAACATGGGCACAGCACAAGCAGGAAGAGTGAGGGCCATCTGTCACTGGGAGTGGATGGTGTCTTGCAGCCACTTGGTGGTCAGCTGCCAGGGTCTTTGAGGGGTGTAGAAGAGGGACTCAGTGAGGGCTTCCCTCTATGGATCAAGTGTGCAGAGGCCCAGAGGTGTGAACCTCTTTAGACAGGGTCTCTTTCTAAGCAGCCCCTGGCCAAGATTTGGGGTCTTTTCCTCAGCCTCTCCTGGGAGCAACCCTAGTTTTTTATTGTTCTCCAGAAGGACTGAATTTATCCAGGGACAAAGTGAGCCTATACAGTGAGGCCCTTAAGAATTAAGTGAGCTTCAGACCCTCATATGAAAAGCAGAGCCCAGAGTGGTATCATTAGCATGGAGCCAGTCCTCTCTTTCATTAATCCCTGGGCCACATCAAGCTGCTTCTGTCCCCTGTGCACCTACTGTGCACCTACTGTGCGCCTACTGTGTGCATGACCTGCTGTGGGGCCAGATCAGAGATAATGGAGATGTGATTAAACTATGATGTTCTCACCTATCCTGAACCGATGATGTGAGCAGGGGAGGGAGGTTCTTGACAGCTGGGAAAAGTGAGGCTCAGAGAGGAGAATGACTACCCAAGATAGCACAGAAGAGTCCTGTGCCCGCCTGGTCCTTCTTACTGGCCCTGGCTTTGTAGATTCTTACAAGAAGTTAAATTTCTATATTCTCAAGGGGGAGGTATACAGAATGTGCTGGCTTCTCAGACTTTGATGCTAGGCACAGAGCCCTATTTGGCCTCAAGGAGAAGCCTATGAAGCTGGTTCTTGGAGGACTCAGTAACCTTGACCTCCCTTGGGAAGAGGTTCAGCTTGTGCAGGTAGGAGATAGGCTCAAGGGATCTGCACGAAAGCCTGGCTTCTGCATGTCAGTAGCACACGGTGACATGTGTCCCCCCCCCATGCTTGGTTTCCTCACTCTTCCATAAGGCTTGTGCTAATAAGCTTTCATTGCAATCACAAAATACCTGTGTAAGTCACTTGTGGAGAGAAAAGAGTGATTTTGGCCGGCAGTTTTAGATGACCTTGTCTAACTAAGACTGGGTGCACATTTGCTTTTAGTTGGGTCTCTGGTAGGGGTACTGGATGACTTGTGGAAGAGCATGGCTCATGCTGTGGCCAAGAAGCAAAAGAGGTCTTAGAGGAGACTGGGACCCCACAGTCCCCGTCAAGGGTACACTCCCTAAGGACTTCTCACCAGGCCTTACCTCCTAAAGGTGCCATTATTTCCAAGTGTGCAGTTTGGTGACCAAGCCTTTAATGTGAGCCCTTGGGGACATGCAACCTATAAACTTTAAAAGAATCACAATTCAAATTCATCTACAGAAACAGATGCCAGATGCCCTGGTCTGGGGGGGTTAACCTGGTCTCCACCTTCTCAGTTGTCACCCTCTATTGGATCCCCAATTCTATCCCCCACCTCTTTACTCCACCACTGTTCTCTGGCCTGCTTCCCTGTTCAGACACCTCTCTGACTCTGACACTTCCCTCCTCACCCCTGTCTCTTATACTTCATTTCTCATCAGTTGTCTAATCCAAACATTCAATGAAAATCCACAAATAAATGCATGCTGGACATGTGATACTAATACATATATATATATATATACACACACATATATACACATACACTAGTATGTATATGTTATATATATTATATATATTAGTATCACATATGTATTTGTATATATATATTAGTATCATGTATGTATTTGTATATATATGTATATGTAAAATCCTTTGCTATATCTCATTATTTTTAGGATAAATCAGCTTTGGCTGGGAGAATCAGGACCACTGGCCCTCAAAGCCTGTTACTTATCTCTTATCACTGCCTACCCTATGGTTATGTCCCAAACTGTGATTCTTGGTCCAAAATTTCAGATCCTCTCTGGTCTCTGGATCTTTAACCTCTCTCTTCCACTCCAGCCTCTTCCAATTCCCTCACTTCTGTCCAGGTCTCTCCATCCATCCTTGGGCATCACATCTGAACCTCATTTCTGGATCTTCCTGTGTTCTTGCTGCTCATTTTGGAGCCTTAACTACCATGACCTAGAATGACCCCACCCTAGATGGGACCGCCTGGAAGGTGACAGCATGTCGCTTTCACTTACCTCTGGGTCCTGCTTCCAGTCCCAAAGGTGAGCTTGACCTCAGGAATATCCTTAATACTTCTTTGGTGAATAAGTGAGAGCAAGTGACCTGTTGAATAGGCCCTCAACGAGATGGTCAGGACAGAGGCAACCAGAAGTTACATATGTACTAGGCACTTGCTATCAATAAATGAAATTCATAAGTCCATTTGTATGAGAAAACCCTTCAGAAATGCTCACCATCACTTATTATCAGGAAAATGCAAGTCAAAACCATAATGAGATATTTTTCACTTCAGGTAGATGGGTATCAGCAAAAATACTCAAAAAGGCCGGGTGTGGGGCACACGCCTTTAATCCCAGCACTTGGAAGGCAGAGGTAGGAGGATCACTGAGAGTTCAAGGCCACCCTGAGACTACATAGTGAATTCCAGGTCAGCCTGGGCTAGAGCGAGACCCTACCTTGGGAAAAAAAAAAGACAAATCCTAGTGAGGTTGAAAAGGAAGAATTCTCATACAATGTTGGTTGGAGTAAGTTAGTGCAAGCCAGTATGAAAAACAGTATTGTAGTTTCTAAAAAAAAAACACACAAAACCCTGGAAAGACTTGATGGAGCTATCCCACTACTGGGTATCTGTCCAATGAAATGCAACCAGCACGCTGGAGAGGCATCTGCACTCCTGTGTTTACTGAGGCAGTATTCACAATAGTGAAGACAAGGACTCAACCTAGGTGTCTACTGATGGATGAATGGATGGAGCAAATGTGCTATGTATACACAGTGACTATTATTTTGTCATAAAAAGAATGAAATTCTGTCATGTGCAGTTCCGTGGATAGAGTTGGTAGACATTTTGTTAAGGAAATAAACAGAAAGACGAAGCCCATATGTTCTCACTTCTATGTGAAAACTGAAGAGTTGATCTCCTAAAAAAGAGTAGAACAGTGATGACCAGAGCCTGGGAAGTGTTGGGGGGTGGTGGGAGGGGAGGAGGTGGAGGAGAGAATGACCGGTGAACACAGTTGGATAGAAGAAATAGCTTCTAATGTTCTATAGCAGCAACTCACTGGGTAGTCCAAATAGCTAGTAGAGAGAGGGTTTTGAATGTTCCTAACACAAAGAAATGAATATGCCAGTTACTCTGACCTGATCATTAATACCTCAAATCCATGGATCAAAATGTCATACTATAACCTATAAATACCTACAAATACTATGTGCAAAGTTAAACTATTCTTTGCATGTGTGCACATGTGTACGCAGAAAACAACCTCAGGAACCCCATCTACCACCTCTCAGATGAGGTCATTCATTTGCCAGGAGCTTCCCAAATAGGCCAGTGAGGTCCAGGGATTTACCTGTCTCCAGCTCCCCGGGGCTGGGATGATAGGTGCATGCCGTCACACCTGGCATGTTAATGTGGACTCTGGGAATCAAACTCAGGTTCTCATGCTTGTGAGACAAGCACTTTTCCTACTGAGCCTTCTCCCCAGCCCCACGAGGAAAGTACATTTAGAAAGTAGTAATTATCTTGTAGTTTTCAATGCATCAGTATTTATCTAAGTAATAATAATGGATGTGTCTTAATGAACATTAATGTCAATTAAAGAAAGAAAATCTCACATGCTGGGAATCTAAAGGATCTGGGTTCTAGTCCAGCTTCTGCCTCAAAGCCATTTCACCCCTTTCCTCTGGGACCTCAGTTTCTCTTCTTAACAAAAGGGCCGTGACCCTGTTTTGCATGCCTTTGAGGATCAGACAAGATAATGCTGGTGACAGGGTCTTGGACAAGTTCAAAGCTGGTGCTAGACATATAGGATGACGGATGTGAGTCGGGCACAAAGAGGGGTTTCTCCAAGGCCTGTTATCTCCTCTTTATTTTCTTTCAAGGAAATGGCTCCAACCAGTCCGCCTGCATTATTGTTGGCACGGTGAGCCAGGGAGAGAGAGGGGGGCAGAAGGCGCAGGGATCTTTAAGAGAGACTCTCTGGGGGACACTAATATTTTTAATAGTTTGTGAGTTATGAAGTAAATCTCTGTTCTCCGTATTATATATCTCAACCGAGCCTAAAGAATGTTTCCAGCGTCTCTAATGAAACTGAAGCAGTAACCCAGCAGAGAGAGAAAGAAAGGAAGAAAGGGAGATTTATCTGTAGAGATGTTTGCTCAGAGAAAAAGAGAAAGCGGTTGGAGGCAGGGGGCCCCCAACTCAGCCACATGTCCCTGGCCCTCATGTGCCCTGATTCTGTGTCCCTGGTTGCCGCTGGGCCACCTGTGTTCACCTTTGAAGCACACAACAGCCTCCTCTTCCCAAGGCTGGGGATGGGGTGTGCTCACCAGCAGTTGGGGGGACAGGCTTTTAAAGCACAAAAGAAAGCTATTGTAGCCCGGCACCTCGGTGGGAGGGCAGAATTATTAACAGGTCCTACCTAGGCCTTGGGAAAAACACAGGACGGCTTGGAGTTTAAAAGGTCAGCCTGAATAACAAAACCAGACTTTCTGGGGAGTCAGAATGGATTTCAAATGGACTCCAAGGAGCCTGGGGCTGCTTGGCTGGGCGGCGGGCGCAGCAGGACTGTCTTTGTGTGTTCGAGGGTGTGTGTGTGTGTGCAGAGCTCGGGTTCTGGGACTATGTCAGCTCCCAGGGAACTTGCTGGGGATTCCAGCCTCACAGGGTGTGTGCTCTGGGCAACTTTTAAGTGCCAAGAATGGCAAGTTGGCGGCTAAGCTGCTGTGCAGAGCCCTCACTCGCCCTCTGCCCACCTCTATAAAGTCAGCAGAGCAGGACAGCTGCTTCCCAGGCCAGTTCCAACCTGGGTAATGAAGCCGAGGGAGGGAAACTAGTCCCTGGCATGGCAGGAACCTGGGTGTCAATCCCTAGGAGGCCCCCTAATTGGTGCAGCCCCTTGGCCTCTGCGTGTAGTTCCCACCCCCCAGCACAGTGATAGAGTGAGTCGAGAAGTGAGCATCCCTGGCACATTTTGTGAGCGTCTGGATTTTTATCCTCAGACCAGGTCTGACTTTGGAAGATTCATTCATTAGACAAGCATTTGTACCTACCGTGTGCCAGGCGCTGGGATACAGCTAATAACCCCTGCCTCTGGCTTCTCTACTGCACAAGCATTGGTGTCCAAGGTCAAGTGGTCAGACCCACAAAGGCTGGAGACAGGAGGAGCAGGCTGGGAAACCGGGGTCTCTGGTCTAGTCAGACTGGCATGAGGATGGGAGAGAGACATCACTTCTCAGGACTCTGGTTTCCTAGTCTGCAGAATGGGGATAACAACAGCAATCCTCTCTGTGTACGGTAGGCATAGAGGCTTGCTTCTTAAGTATGTGCATGTGAAGGACTCCGAGGTGTGAAACATTCGTAAACTTCCAAGGGCCATAATCGTCCTTCACTCTCTCTCTCCCTTTCAAAGTCTTCTGCACAGTCTTCCTTCTGAAGTGGGACTCTCAGAACACCCAAGCAAGCCTCGAGCAACCTATGGTTGCTGGCATTACACGAGCGCCTACTGCTGCTTGTGTGTGTGGTGTATGCACGTCAGTCTGAGCAGAAGTAAGCTGTCCTGCCCCACTGCTCTTCCCCACCTGCTCCAACTTGAGCCAGAGTCGGGTGATTCGGGTCTCTGGTTCCCTGCAAGACTTGAATTAAAGATGCACATCCTGGGGATCAAACTCTAGCTGCCTACTTGGGCCTCCTCAGGCCTTCATTCTTGCACAGGGAGTGCTCTTAACCACTGAGGCATCTCTCCAGTCCTCATTATTCTTTTTGTAATTAGTGGGGAAGGGGAGATGGAGTTATAAATTGTCACTAACTATGTGGGGTAATGAGTATAGGATAGAGGTAGGCCCTGAAGCTTTGTGGTACAAGGGAAATATCTACTGTTTGGAAAAGGAGGGACGACCTGGTTATTCATTGACCTATAGTGACCTATATCCATTCATAGGTTTCTAGCCTCAGAGGGGCTTTATTTTATTTAGTAAAGATACTTCCAGGCTGGAGAGATGGCTAAATGGTTAAGGCACTTGCCTACAAAGCCTAATAACAAAGGTTTGATTCCTTAGCATCCCCTTGAAGCCAGATGCACAAGACAGCACATGTGTCTGGAGTTTGTTTGCAGAGGTTAAAGGTTCTGGCATGCTCACATTTATTCTCTATCTCTCTTCTTATAAATAAATATTTTAAAGAAAAGATCCTTCCTCTTATTATTACAAATATAGGAACAAGGACAGTATCGGTCCCATCCTAGGGCACGCTTGTGGTAAGTAGAAGAATCAACCAGGTTTTGACTTCCAGGCTAAGAACTTTTTGGACCTTGCCTTGCAGAAAAACCTATGTATGTACAGATGTTTGGATGAAGCAAGAGTTTGTGCTGACAGTGGAGCTACAGCCACTGGGGGAATGGTGGAGGGCTCTCAGTTCTGTTCACTCGGTCCTGAGATCAGGTAAGCATGGGAAATGACAGCTCACAGGTGAGAATAAGCTTGGACTGGGTTGAATCTTAGGTTCTACCTGGATGAGCAGATCCAAAGGTCTTAAAGGAAGACTGAAGTTTGAAGATTAAAATTGACCCCTCCAGATGCAACAGTGGCCTTTGAGTGAGTGGAGATGACCAGGGCCGAGGTCAAAGGTCAGGCTGGGAGTGAGCATGGACGGAAGAGCTTGTGAGATGACAGGTAACTGAGCAGAGCCTTCAATCTTCCCTCAGGGCAGCTGTAGCAGCCCAGTCTCGCCTTTGCTAAGAACATTTCTCTGTCCTCTGACCATGCCTTTCAGAAGATCTTCAAGTTCTGGCCTCTACAGCCGACTCCCTGTCACACCCATCTATTCTGCTCCCAGGTAAAGAAGGAGAAGCTGGACACCAGTGAGTGCTGAGTAGGTTAGGAAGGGTGCTGGTAGACATTGTCAGAATCAACCTCTTTTTTTTTTTTTTTCAGAACATAGGAAATGAACTCAAGGTTTGCAGGATCCAGGGAGCATTTAATCAAGAAAACAGCAAAATCTCATTAAGAACAGCAAGCATAGTGGCATTTTAACTTGCTTTATTCCCCGCATGGCTTCATCAATAGCCTTAGAAAACAACCCCTGAAAACCCAAGGGACAGAACAGGGTAGAGGTCCTTTGAAGCCTTATTCCTGAGCTCTGTCTTTATTTGCCCTGGCTGTTGGCTCTCTGGAAGACTCTACTTTCAAGGTCCTCTGTATTTGATCGGACTTAGAGCTGGCTTAGTGAACACCCTTTTCTCTTGGCTGTTTGTTGAACACAACTAGAAGTGACTGGTTCACATCACAGAAGCCTGAGGCAAGGTAACAGCTGGGACAAGCTGTAAAGCTTAAAAGGAAAAGCTGAGAAATGAGATAATGAGATGCCGGTGGAGGGAAGGGGTTGCGAGACTCCAGCATTTTCCAGGAATCAAGAAAGCATCATCACACACAGGACTGGGAGGCTGCTCATAGCTGTGCACCTTGCAGAGCTGGCAGTAATGGACATCTTTTGTTTATAGGCTCCCGGTCTGTAGTATTGTTACAGCGCCTGGCCTGCTAAGATGTGCACGAAATCATCTCTGGGTGTCTGAAGCCAACATCCAGCAGCTCCCCAATAGATGGTGTGCTTGTTCATCTGAACTGAAATGCTTTTTGTTTATCATCTAACCAGAGGTGTAAAAGCCTGTTCACACCACGGGAGAGCACTGGCTGGAGTTAGGAAAGACATGGCTGTGGGATCCATCTCTGTCCCCTGCTGGGCTCTGAGAGTCCAGGGCCAGACCCAGCAGTGGACTCCTTAGCAGGAAATGTCATAACCTTGTCACCCAGACAGAGCAGATGTGCGTTTTTCCCACATTAGGACATTTTTCTAAGAATGGGTTCTTGGCCCTGAGAGATATTTGGGATCCAAGGGTGGACAAGCCTATTTAAAATCTCTTAAAGGGACACCTACATCTTCTCTGTACCCAGTACCATCTCCTTTCCCTCACAACTGACCTTGGCATGTTCCACTCAGTCTCTCCCACCTTATGCATACACACTACAACTTGGCTCCAACCCATACACTGTCCTTTCTCTCTTCTTACAAAGGTATCCAAGAAGGTGATGGCAACTGAATCCAAGTCCAGAGCCTTGGATGTCTCTTCAGGTCTCTGTAGAGCTCCGAGAGGGGAGGCAACTTCTGGAGATGTACCTACTGTGGCCTCCTGAGCCTGCAGAAGTGAGGGGCCACTCCAGGCTCGCATGGAGTGAATGAGCAGGGAAGGAGGAGCGGTGGTGCTGACTGAGGGTAGGCTTCTCCACAGCTCTGCTCCTGGAATCCTTACAGAGGCATAGAAATGCTGACCATCTTCTCTAACCCACAGAGCAAGGATGGGGCCACTGCTGGCATTCAAGCACTCTTAGGCCAAAGCCCATGTGCTTTGCTATAATTATTGCAGCCATTCAATGAAAGGTATGACTCAGGAAGGCCAGAAAGGACAGTGGCGCCCTGACTTTGTACAGCTCAGGACTTTCACCCAACACCAGGAGGAGGCAGGCTAATAGTGTGATCAGTCATTGCCATTGTCCTCCTTGTCGCTCTGCCCATTGCTAGTTACTCTGGTTTCCCTGGTCAGGTACATATCCCGCCAGTTTCTGAGCCAGGCAAACCTTTTTAGAAAACACTGGCCCAGAGACTGAGAGGGATCCTAGCCAAAAAGCTAATGTTAGTTGTCCTCATCAATGCCACGGGAAACGGAAGATGATCCTCATCTCTGCAGGAGGGTCCACAGAGTCTACATCCTTGAAGCAGAGCTTCCACTGTGTTAATCTCAGGAACTTCTATTTCCTGGTCAGCAACATGTGGGTGTTAGACCCTAGTCTATATGGTCAGTTACTGACAGGTTCAGAAATTGATCCACTGGAGAAAATTAAACCCTTTGGTGGCTGGTTTTATTTTGTTCCTTTTTTAAAAAAAGACATGGTCTTTCTATGTTGCTAAAGATAGCCTTGAACTTGAGATCCTCCTGCCCCAAGCTCCTGAGTACTGGGATTACAAGCATGCATCTCCTTGTCCAGCAAGTGACCTAATGTAAAATCACAAATTTGTCAGTGCTAGAAGGGACTTGATTAAAAACCTAGACAATAAAGGTCTAAAGGTCACAGTTCCTCTGCAGCCACCTCCATCCTATACATGTCTAGAATCATGTAGAAAGCCCCCTCAACTTATCTATGCAAACCAGGCATCCACAGGGTAATGGCCCCTGCCAATCACTTCATGAAATGTTCACAGACTACCCTGCCCCTACCAATCCCCTTGCTGCCTATGCCCCTACCTCTGCCTTTTCCTCTATATAAACAACCTTTATCTGTACAATAAATGAGAGCTGTTCACTGCCACATTCTCTCGGGTGGCTATGCCAGTCTGCCTACTGCTATCTCAAGACTCTGCCCACCCAGCTCCATGGATGAACCGGGTATTAGTGTACAATGACCCCCCAAGTAATCACGGACTGCACATGTGGACTTCAATGAGACCATAGCCACAGGATGGTCTAATGACAGAATCTGCAACCCAGGGGGAAAAGTGTCATGGCAGCTTGTTCTCAAAGAGATCACTAGGTACAGGGCAGGCTCTGACTGACACAGAGGAACCCAGTGGGGTCAGAAGGGGACTTACTCTGTACTATGCTTCCATTGCAGGTGCTAGGAGCCTGGCTTCTTTTGTCCCACCCCTCATGCCTTGCCATGTACATAAGTACATGCACATGTACACACACACACACACACACATACACACACACATATGTCTTTCATTTGGTCAGGGTCTTGAATGTCTCTGACTATAGCCTTCTCTTTCTCATACTGATACTAGCTGGCCTTGGACATCACAGCCCTCCATGGACTCGTAGTCATCTCCTTCCTGCAGCCAGAGAACTCACTCCAATCTCTGGAGGGGCCTATCTCCTATGAGGCAGGACGGGGCCATCCTGACAGCATCTCCACCATCCCCAGTACTATGACCACAGCTGCCGCTGGTAACACCATCCAAGGGCCATGTGCTCAACATCTGCCACACAACTTCAACACCCTCGGAGACAGCCATCAAGTGGAAAGCCGTTTACCTGGCAGAACGAGGGCGAGGATGACAAGCTGGCACATGGCAGTGCTGGGTGCAGCGTCTGGCAGGGTGAAGGCTGAGCTTGTTGCTACCACTGCCGTCACCCTGTCTGAAAGTGCCCTAGAGACCTTGAGATACGTGAGAGTGGCTGTCTCTTCAGACTCAGTCCTGAGACCTTGAGCGCAGCTCAGGACCTAACTGGAGCTCAGATTGCTGAGCAAATGATCTGAAGCTTCTGTTTGGGTTTCTGTTGAGTCACAAGAGCTCAAGAGGCAGAGTGGATGAGAAGCACACGGAAAGTTCATTGCACAGAGAGGTTCAAAGGTATTTTATGAAGGGTGTGCGTTCCTTCCCACAGTAGCCCAATCCTGATGGTGCTGAGTATTTTCTATGTCCATAGATGGGTGCGGTCATGTATGGAGTGAGGAGTCGAAACACACCCATTCAGGGGCTGCCCGTGCATTCATTCAACAATCAACAGGCACCTGCTATGTGTGAGACCCTTCCACATATGTTGCCTGTGGAAGTGTTTACCATCCTGTCCATTTTCTGTGGGCTTTCATAACTTGTTCAAGGTCATACCAGCCAATCTGATAGGCAGCACAGCCATGATTCAAATCCAGATCCCCAAGCCTGTTCCTGACATTCTTTTCTCAGACTCTCTAGACCTGTATCCTTGTCCATCCTTAAACAAAGACAGGGTCTGAAGTAGCCCCAGCCCTGGTCCCCAGCATCCCCATCACCAGAGCACTCGTGTTGGAAACAGAATTTGGCAGACCCACCGGGATTAATTAATTACAGGCGTATCTTCAGGGTGGCCCTGTCGGCTATTGAGGCTGCTTGCATACCTGTTGATTGCATAATCCATAAATACATTTGACATCTTTAATTGGAATCAGGCCCCCAGGCCCTGCCCATAGTTGACTTATGAGCTTCAAACTCCCTGTTGGCAGCACTGAGCTTCTGCCTGAATTGGGGCCTAGGAAAGAGAAATCGACTTGGGGTGATGACATTTCCCATGGGTTAGGAAGCAGAGGAAGACTCACTGTTGAAGTGTAAGGATGCGCTAGCTGCTCCTCAAGCTCAGCTGTGGATCCCAGCCCCATTCCCCCTCTTTCAGAAAACCTTCCCAAGCCTTCTGAGTCCAATGGAAGTTTTCCCAGGACCCATACTTGCTGGAATGCACACCCAGTCAGCCTTACCCAGATCATCTTCCAAGATAGGCTGAGCCCCTCTTCAACTCAATACACATGCCAGAAACACAGGGATTATATGAGATGTCAGGCCTGCCTGGGTACAAGGTCTTGGTCTGCTCTATAGCCTACAAGGACATTCTGACCAAGGCCTGAGTCCTAGAACTCTACCCTGTCCCATAATCTGCTCTCTATCCATTCTATTGTAGTCATGACCGCTTAGCATCTCCCAGGCTCTTGGCAAGGCAGGAAGCAGCAACATGAGAGCATGAGGAGTTCTTTCAGATGCCCCATCTAGAGAAACCCACAGCCCAGTGGGAAAGCCTGGACAACAGGGCCAGAGCATACCCATGGCAGGCAAAATGAACTCACCCAGAAAAGAAGCAAGTGAAGGGACACACAGATGGGGTTTAGAGCCAGTGACCAGAAGCTGAGCCAGATCTTTCTAAACAGACCCTTCAGGGAACTAGCCAGCCTTCTCCTCTGCTCCATCAATAAGAAGGGTGGCTGTTGTGGACATTCAGCTAAAGTCCTATAGAAAAGGCCTAACACAACACAGCTATGATGTTAGGTACCCTTTCCAAGCTTTCTCTCCCATGGATTCTAGCACGGACAAGGAATATTGGCAGGGCATACTGGCATGAAAGGCAGAGGCTGCCCATGGCTGCAAGCACTGGTCTCTCGACTTTTGGTCTCCAAAAGCTCAGGGGCTCGTTGGGAAGCCCTGTCTAAGGCAGGGACTTCACTCCAGGCTGCCTCTAAAAGTTGCATCTTCCCACCTTCTACTTGTTTGGCTCTCTCTGCCCAGAGACTTCTTAGGAGGGGACCACCCCACTCCTAACACTGACAGCTCCTTCCTTTCCTTCTCAGCACCCAGCCCTGCAGAAGACTTCCAGGTGACAGGCTTTGAAAGCTCAGCACCCCAGGAAAGAGAAAAAAATGCTCTGCAACAGGAGAATTATGCAGCCCAAACTGCAATGACTTCCCATGGTGGCCACATGTTGGCTGTGCAAACTCTGGGCAAGTGGTTTATTTCCCAGAACTTCATTTTCCTTCTCTCTCTCTCTCTCTCTCTTTTTTTTCCTTTGGTTTTTTGAGGTAGGGTCTCACTCTAGCCCAGGCTGACCTGGAATTCACTATGTAGTCTCAGGGTGGCCTTGAACTCATGGCGATCCTCCTACCTCTGCCTCCCGAGCGCTGGGATTAAAGGTGTCCGCCACCACGCCCAGCTTTCATTTTCCTTCTCTACAACGCTTACTAAATGGTTAATTGGATGGAGTCCCTCATATAAACGTGTCTAGACCATTTAGGAACTGTTTCAGATTCTAGGGCAATGCCTGTGAACAAGATAAACTACTGTGTTGGGATTGCATTCTGGTAGAGGAATCTGGGAGCAACAAAGAAGCACAGACTGTGTGTTGGTGGTGGTTAGAACCATCATGGAGAAACACAGAGTTGACGGAATCAGGGTGTGTGGAAGGGAGGGACGATGTATTATTCAGAGTGGGTAGGGGTGTTAATGAAATGGGGACAATAGAGCAGGCATTTGAAGGAACAGAGCTAGCAACCATGGGGGTATCTGAAGAACATTCTAGTCAGAAGGAGTACAATGAGGACAAAGCATCTATGTGAGGAACAGTCAGAGACCAGAGGCTATTTGGGGAGAAGGTGTGAGATAAACCAGCATGGTAGGAATGGAGGGACAGTGACTGAAGTTCTGAGTGTCATATAGGACTTTAGGTCATCCCAAGAACATGGGCTTTTCCTTGGAGCAAGAGGAGAGCTGTTGAAAAAGTCTTTGCTAGAGGTGATAAGATTTGGTTTGCATTTTGTTGTGATAATATTATTATATTCTTGCCATTAATTTGCAATGCTATGGATTGAACCCAGGGCCTCACACATGAGAGACAAATGGTCTACCGCTGAGCTATACCTCAATTCATTATAAAAGCTACCAATTCATTATAAAAGGCTGCAGGAAGTACTCTAGTTATGGCCCAGCTTACTGCCCTCTTGAACTGTTACCTGATAAACTACTTTTTCTATTCTTTAACCAAAAAAAAAAAAAAAGACACTTGTAGCATTTGAAGGAGAGAATGAAAGGGAAGCTGCTGCCCAGGCGAGAGGCTACATCAATGATCCTGGCTGAGCCTGGGGAGGCAAAGGGAGAGATTGTGTGCCACAGATGATCTGGGTATGCCTGGAAGGTAGAGAGCCAGTGGGATTTGCTGATAAACTGGAGATACGGTGTCAGAGAAAGAGTCAAGGATGAGCCTGGTTATGTTGACCCAAGTGACTGTGAGAAAGGAGGCATCACATCCTGGGACGGACTATGAGAAGAGCAGGTGGGGGAGGGCTAGGGGACCCATCGGAGCTACATTTGAGAAGTGACTGCTTAGACAAGCAGGCAGAACTGCTGAAGACACTGGGTGTGTAAGTCTGGTATCCAGGAGAGAAGTCCAGGATGGAGAAGTGAATTTAGGTGATGACTTTGAAGTTGATCAAAGAAGGTGGAGAGAAAGGATTTGAGGAGGCTGACCTTGGACATTTAGTGTTTCAGAGAGCAGGGATAGTGGAGAAACCTTCTAGGAGGAGCTGCCAACTTAGGAAAAAAGGCCACTGGCAAGCAAAAATGCTCTTAGAAATCAGGCAAGGTGTGTGCGGAAGGAGAGGGAACCACTTTCCTCCAATGCCCACTCACGATGGGTCCATTCGGAAATATAGAACAGAACAGCAGGGCTCTTGGGCCTCTTTAGAGGGATACTCAGCCTTAGGTCATAACTTGGAGAGGAAAGTCCCTATAAAAACTGACATTAGTTCTGACCCCTAGAATGTCTCTGAACACCACAAGAAAAAGCTGGAGCTCAGAAACAGGTAATTTTGGCCAAGTGCACTATATTTACTTAGAGTTTGGGTGCAGCAACCAGTTAATTACCCAAGTAAATCATGTCACCATGCTCTGAAGCCTCAGTGCAATAACACCATGCTGACCACACGTTTAACAGTGATATAAGGCTGTGAGTGCAAGCCAAGAGATTTTTATAGACCACCTTTTGAATGGCTCTCTTTCTCCAGGAGACCACAAGAGGTGTGTGTGTCCCTGTCTGCTTAGCAGTGGGGAGGGAAGGTAACTTTTTTTGGGGGGGGCTCCTTTTTAGATGAGGTCCATGTGACTTGGGGCCAGTCCAGTTCTGGTTGGCATCCCAGTTGGGAGGCATGAGAGGTCCATCTTTTCCATCTTTTGTTCACTCGCTTGACCCTATCCAGCCCTCCAATTTAAGTCTATCAACCAACCTCTACTAGGTCAGGCTCTAAGCTGACTGCTTAGAATTCAGCTGTGCCCAGGCATGGCTCGCCCTCCCCAAAAACCCAAGAAACAGGCAGAAACTGCTACAAGAACAAGGCAGAATGAGCCAAGTGTATTACAAAAAGCAAATACATAAGGTGTTGTGAGCACTAAGGCAGGGACAGTGGCTTTAGGAGCATGTGCTAGGGATACAGGATAAGATTTCAACAAACAAGATTGAGGTGAGAGAATTCCCAGCAACAGCATGAGCGAAGGTCTAGGGCTGGGTGTATTCTCTCCTTGATTCACAGCCGCCCAGATCCTGTGACTCACATGCTCAGAACCCATGGCTCTTGGGTTACTTGAATCATAAACTGATGGGACTCCAGAATGCAATGACTGTGGCTTTGTGCCCCTGAGTAATTACTCCCCCAGGACAAAGTACCCACTAAAAAGGTGGTACTTTCCAAGATGAGTGGGGACTTAGGCTAAGATTCCACCTAGGCAACATCTTTGATCCCTTCCATCAATCTCCAGACACTGCCCAGATGTGATCTGTGACTAGCCTTGCCCCACTGCATCCCAAGGACTCTGCACTAACCTCTTCTACCTCAACTTCCTACCTGGGCAGGCAGGAGACCTGCTGGGTAATTAGCACTGTGGTGATTGAGACACCAACCAGGCTCTCTGGCTAGCAGGTAGGTTCCAGGTCTAACCCCACCTGCCGTTATCTTAACTCCCTACCTCATAATTTCCTCTTCTTTAATATTAGAATAACAACAACCATTTAGTGAGCAATTATTTTGCTCTCACTAAGTGTCAGACACTGGGTTAAGAGCTTTATAGACACCATGTCCAAACTTCAAAACAGGTGATGATGAAGGCACTGATTTTCTCCTCTTACATCTTGGGACGCTCAGATTCAGAGAGTAAGGAAATTTGCTCAGGTTCACCCTGCTAGTAATTTATGATGCTGGAAGATGGACCAAGGAAATCTGATTCCAGAGCTGCCATGGGGACAATAATAAATACCTTATCCTTTCTCAGACATATATGCAGCAAATTCATCAGTAGGTGTTTAAAGTCTGTCTTTAGAGACTTTGTATGTAAGGTCTGAAAGCATATAGCCAGAGGCAGTGTGGCTGAAGAGTTGTTATTTCTGTGTAGTAGTAAATATATTTTTATAATCTGAGTAATTACCTCCTAATGTGTTCAGTCCTCATTAAACTATGAGCTTCTTAAGGGAAATGAACATGTATTATCCAACAAAATGTCCAGAACAATGCCTGGTACATGACAGGTACTTAGTAAATGCTTAGTGAATCAATTAGCTTCCTTTCAGACTCGCACAGTGAGCCTCTTTTCTCCTGAGTGGATCTGTGCTTTGGGCAGGTCAGAGAGGAGGTAAGCATTTCCTAAACAGGATGGTTACCTGGCCATGTCTGGCTTTCTGGCAATACTTTAACAGCTGCTGTGCAAAGACTACTAAAGCTTTTCAATGCTGGAGCTTAAAGGGGGTGGACCATTCAGAGCTAAGATGTGGTTAATGCATTCAGCATGCTTCCCCTCCAGTTAATTAGAAAACTTTATTACAGGAAAGTAGAAGTGGCCTCTCTTTCCAAGGGAAAACACACCAACTTCTGAGAAGTGGAAAAGAGGGGTGCCAAGAGCTGCCCATGCCCATCTCTCCTACAGGCCTGATGATCTGGGCCCCACTGCCTCTCCAGTGCACCTATGAAGTGGGCTCAGCAGCCAGAAGGAACAGACAGCCTAGGAGTTAGAAGGCTGAAGTTTTCCTGGGCCATAACTGTTCTGGACTTTCATTTCCCGACCCCCTAATCCCCTGCTGAGTGCCCAGGAGATGGAGAGGGGCCATGGGTTTCATAGAATGTGGAGGCTGTATCTCAGGGATGCCAATGTGGGGAACCAAAGGGAAGTCCCAGTGGGACACCATTGGGCCCTATAGATCTGGTGACATACTGGTGTCGTACAGTTTGAATTCTGTTGAGCAGGTACATGGACAACAGGCAGCTAGCCAGATGAGGCTGCAATGTCAAGCAAGCTGGGAGTGATTCTGGGAGTGATTCACACCCTGTAAGACATTCTGGCCTAATCTAATGTGGGCCAGGTTAAGTTAAAGCATGTGCAGCTTTAACACACACACACACACACACACACACACACACACACACACACACACACATTCTCTCTCTCTTTCTCTCTCAAAAGTGGGGGCTGGATGTCCATCCTCTGCCCCTCAGCTTACAAGCTGTCTTCTGGGCAAGTGACCCTAGGGAGGGAGGAGTGTCCAGATCAAAGGAGGGAGAAGGGCAGATTTATGGGTGTGCATGGGCTCCTCCCAGGGGTGTCTGCCCCTGCCCCCTCCCCATCGGAACATCTGCACAGTGGTTGGCCCTGGGAAGGGATTGAGAATAAAGGCTTTTCTTGGAACTGGCTCCTCTGAAGTATTTTTGGGGGCTTGGGGCTGTCCTATACTTAGGTCAGCTGAGCACACTGCCAGGGCCCCATCTGGGGCTGAGGGAGATACCAGCTCAACTGGAAGAGTCTGAAAGGGTCCCTCCTGCTTAGGCAAACTGGATTCATCCTCTGTGGTTCTCTTTGTGACCCCCACTCCTAGCAGCGTGTGTTCTCATACACCAACTATCATACAGCCTGTCCCTCGGGGGAAATGGAAACACGGGTTTCCCTCATGTGCCCAATGCCAGCACCTGGCATGGGGAGCTACATCTAATTTAAGGGGTAGTGTTACAAAGACCTGAAGAGCTTCTGACTGACATTATGATATAGAATGCCCTCTCGCTGGCCCAGTGGGGAAAATGAGACTCCAGATGGTGACACCATGTGCCCAAGGTGGTGCAGAGGTGACACCAGTGTGGCACTGAGCGTGCTTGCTCAGGCCCACGTCCACGGACGGAGGCTCTTGCGCACTGCTCTGTGCTCTGGAAGAAAGCCCCCCCTCCCACCACTGCCATATAGCCTTAATCCACTCCACTAGGCTGTGCACAGCCCAGTCAGGAGGGGAAATGTCCACATTACAAAATCATACGAAAGAAATTATGGATGGAAAAATCATTACCTTATAAATCGGCCAAGCTGTTCAGAACTTGTAGGAAACAGGGCATATAAAATTCATATGGCACGTTGGGGCTTTGATAGCGCCTCATTACAGCCCTCAGATTCCAGTGAAAAATGTCCTCACCCAGAAAGGGCTAATTTTCCTTTATTAATGACATGGGGTGGGGCTGGCATCATAAATTCCAGCTACCTAGGGGCCAGGAGCTTGGGACAGAAACTTTGGAGAGACATCTCTTTCATGGCTGTGCGGCCCCCACTTCTTCTTGGACTCTGTTAGCCCCAAGGAAAGAAGGAGAAGGTAGTCTCCTGACCAGGCTCCCAGCCTGCAGACCACAAAACACAGAATGACAGGGATTTAAGGGGCTACCTTTCCTGATTGGGGCCAGACTAATATGTTCAACAATTAAGCTTAATAAGAAGGGCTGAGGAGAAGGGAGTTTACAAAGCAGTGCCCTAAATTTGAGGAGTGATGTCCATAATTAAGTGGGGTGCCTTATCATCCATATCCCTTGGAGCCAGTCTGTGGCTAGGCCATACTAACTGTCAAACTGGACCCTGGCCACAAGCCCACTGTGAAGTCAGAGTCATAACAGAACAGTTAATCCATCCCTGACCTCTGAAGACAGCTCCGCTTCCAGCCTTTGTTATAGCAATGGCTAGTCACCAGAGTTACCCAGCTCGGATATCTTCTAGTTTCAATTATCTCCTTGCCCGTGGTACAAATGAGGAAACTGAGGGCCCACAAATGTCCCATGAATGGACCTGAAGAGCAGAGAAAGTATGTCAGGGTCACTTTACCTAACTTCCTCAAGGTCCTCACTTGCTCTCTTGCAAAGCACTGATGGTGAATCATGGTTGCAAAGCCTGGCTCCATGGCCTTCTTAAAATGCCACCATGGCCTTCATCTCTGTGGGTCTGCAACAGGTTATGTGTATGTTGCCTAACATGAGCTCTGGAGTAGGCCAGATTCAGACGAGAAAATCATTGAAAACCACAGCAGTTGAATTGGTCTCTTCCACTTCAAATTCATATGTTGAAACCCCAGTTCCTATTATTTCAAGATATGATTTTGTTTTGAGATAGGGTGGTCTCACGGCAATTAAGTTGATCTAAGGCTCCTCCTGATGGGTCCTAATCCAATCCGACTGTTGTATGTATAAAAGAAGATGGGTACACACAGACACCAGGGGTATGTACAACAGGATGCCATGTGAAGAAACAAAGGCCTCTCTCTCCTTAGATTGAGCTTGTCCTCAGGGGTGGTATGTATATGGCAAACAGCAGTCAGAGGAGAGAGGCCTCAGAGGAAACCAACCCCATCAACATCTTGGACTCTATCTCCAGAATGATGAGGGAATAAATTTCTGTTAATCAAGTCACCCAGTCTGTCGTGTCTTGGTATTGTATTCCTAGCAAATTAACACAATGCTTTGTACACATTGCCAGATGAGATTTGAACCTGAGTCTTTTGCCTCCACTTCTGACTTCCACGAACTAGTGGACACCTCTCAAAGCCCCTGACAAGCCAGCATGTTCGCTCTGAGAAGACAGGAGTAGCACACTCCAGATCTCCATATGGCAGTGGGCACTGTGAGTCTTTGCTGCGTGAGGGGCAAAATGGGTAGCTCTTGGGTGGAGGAAGGCCGGCCAAGCCGGCCCTAGGAGGAGCTTGGCTCCCAGTGCCATTGTTAGAGCTGTGGTCAGCACCCGGCCTTACTTACCCTTTTCGGCCAAAAGCACAATCCCCTGATGGACCATTTGGCTCAACCTGGGGTTTCTCAGGCTTTTTCCTTCCAGAAGAAGCTGCAGGCCCAGCCAGCGCTGGCCTACAGACTCACAGGAGAATTGCAAAACTCGAGGCATTCATTCCAGATCAAATTCCACTGCCTTGGGTCTTTGAGCTACTTGTTTATGCAAAAGAAAAATCCATTTCCCACCCTCCGCTGGGAGGTGACTGGACCACAGACAACTGTGTCACTGGGTCAGGCATAGAAGGTGTGGCTTCTGAGGGACCTTCCATTGGTTGTAAATCCTCAGAGGATGCTGCAGCCCCGAAGGAGCTGGCCCAGCCCTCTTTGGTCAGGACAGGGACAAAGGCTTGGACACAGAGTCCACAACCAAGATGACATCTGATGGGAAAACTTTCTCATGGTCAAGCCCGCCTCGGGAGGGAGTAAGCTGTCCCTGGCAGTTGTTAGGCTTGTCAGCAACTACTGTTGGAGACTGAGGAATGGCAGGCTGACCAAAGTGACCCTAAGGGGCCTTCTCAAGCCTTGAAGGACCAGAAGTATATGATTCTAGATTGACCACTTTAATATGCAGTTACCAATCTCCTATCAGGCCTATGAAAATGCGAGGAATGAGTCCCTGCTGAGAGAGAAAGAGGGAAGAGAGAACAGAAAAGTCCAGCCTCACGTGCCCCATGTGTGGTGACAGACAGAAGCAGCCCTGGATATGTTGTTCCAGCCACGCTCTTATCTCCTCACTCTAAAATGTTCCTGGCAATTTACAGCTGGCAGCGCAGTGTGTCTTTGCCTGAGGTTCTCTGGCCTGCAGACCCTACTCACTCAGGAGGGAATGGATGCCTCCCTCTGGACTGCCCAGAAGAGAAAGCAGAGCAGGAACACCCTGACTGCCCTGCCTCTGAGATGGATGACTTGCTAGCATGTGCTCACTGCCATTTCCAGAGCATCCCAGCAGACTGAGGTCTACCAGCTAGGTGTCACCTGCTTTGTAAGGCTCCCTTGCTGCCTCCTTACTCTACTCCTATAGGCTCATATCCGGCCCCCTCCACAAACTATGTGAAATTACTTTAAGCCAGTGCTGCTTCTGGGGGGTGGCAATCTAAGACACAAGGAAGCTATCCTATCTTCATGGGTGGTAGGGAGGGAAAGTGATCGGGAGGGAGAGGGAGTCTTAACATTCATTAGGCTCAGCAAGAAATTTAGATCTTCTCTGGAGTTGAACTTGAGCTAGAGAAACGTCAGGTATTTTTTCTAGAGCTAGGGACTTCTGTTGAAGTCCTTCTCTGTCACTTGCTTAGGTAAGTGACAGTCACTGTCTCTAGTCACAATGGGGGTGATACTCCTAACTTCTTCAGGCCACCCTGAGAGTCAGTGTGGTAAGTGGCCCAATGTGGACTAAAAGCATTTGAAAACAAACTGTATCCATGTGGAACGTGAACAGACAGCTTAACACTTATTTACATAACATTTACATTGGGGTCATATGTAATCTAGAGATCATTTTAAACATTCAGTAAGATGCGCGTTGGTGATATGTGAATACTACACCATTTTATATTAAAGGACCCCATGATTTTGTATCCACAGGGAGGCCTGGAACCTGTTCCTGCAGAAACTGAGGAATGACTATAGCAGAAATGAGGGCATCTCTCCACCTGCCTCTCTCCCCTGGATCTCCCTTCAACCTTAGGAGCAGGGACTACTGAAAATGCCCAGGGTGGGGGGGAGTGCAGAGAGGTTGAGGGAAGAACCTAGAACAGCTCAGCCACTTGGTGTCAGAGGTGGGACTTCAATGCAGGCCATTTGGTTCTTCAATCTGCTCTCAGCAACATGGTTAATAAGAGGGCTGCTGAGGAGTGTCTTAGAAATGACAAGAGAGCCACCAGAGGCAGAGCAGGACACTAGCAAGTTACATCAGAGCTCTGTGCTCAGGGCTGAGCTGGGAAAGCAAAACATAAAGATAGAAACTGTCCAAAGGATAACATCTAACCCAAACACCCCTCCCCGACTCAGCTGTGCCCTGGGGGCTGGGCTCCCTAGAAACCTCAGAGGGATCAGGGACAAGTGCCAAACCAGACTGTGGTCCGAGACAGATGAGGTTGGGAGGGCTTTGGTGTATCTGCTTGGGGCCCGAGGGGCTCCAGGCCCAAGGAACTGCACCCAGTGCTCTAAGGCTGCCTTTGTTGCTGTTGAAGCGGAGGAATTCCAGGCCAAAGTAATCTGATGGAGCATGAATGGAACTGAGTTTCGCCCCCCCCCACCCACCTCCCAACCACTGTGGGATTCATTTTCACCATCCTTTTGAATCTTTGAATGTTGTGAGCCTGTTTCAGACAGTTGTAAACAGGTCCCACGTGTCCACACAACTTCAAGAACCAGAGCCTTCTCTGCAGCCCACGAGGGCCACCTTCACTGGTCACATCTGGCCAGAGCTCCGTGAATTTCAGCTGTCTTGGCAGTACCAGCAGACTACTTACACAACCAGTGCCTACCCAATCTGGCTGCTATGTGCCTGGTACTGGTTACAAATTATTTCATTTCATCTAGGAGGTACCACTGTTGTCTTCAGTCTGCAAAGGTGGCAGTGGTGTTGCGGTCACTCATGTGTCCAAGTTCTTCCTAGCACCTTGAATGTACAAGTTCTAAAGCCCCAAAGCTGCACATTCCAGTGTGTTTTCCTTGGTCATCTTTAAGATGAATGATGGTGACTAACGCTTCTTTGAAGGCTCTGTTGAGGTCTCATGTTCTCTTTGATGTTAAATTCACTTCCATGGCTTCTCAAGGCAGCCGGAGCTGAGTGGGGTGGCTAAAGGGAATGGGTAGGGGAGACTGAAGCAAGCCCAGAGGAGAAAGGCCCTTTCTAATGAATGTTGGTTAAGCAGAGTGGCCACTGTGCAAATACCCTGAACCAAGACTTGGCTAAGGCTGGGGCAGAGGGCCACTCTCTGGAGAGTGGTCCCATTGGGGAATGTCAAGCTCTGCAGGATGAGCAAACACAGATCCCTGGCTGTCCACATTCCTCAGCCTGCAGCCTGGGGCCCAAAGTCACCAATGGGACCCAGCATTGTCCCAAAGTGGCCTAAGCTGGCCAAGGGGCAGAATCAATATTTGCAGGTGCACATTGGGTCTCACCTCTAGCAGCATCTGTGTTTGGACAGCCCTGCCTCCCACTGCTTGGCTTCTCTTTCCAGGGGCCTGGTGAGTCTAGCAGGTCTCCCGAGGGCAAGCTGACACTGGGCTGGGAAGCATGGAGTTAGTAATAACTCCAATGAGATTTCTCATAGTGTCTGACCTTGAACCTTTACACACATTTTAGAACCAGGAACGTCAGGAAAGGAAAAGCCAAAATGTTTCCCCCGGAACCCAGATCTGAGCCTGCATGAATGTCAAGTGGGTTAGTATAGTAGATCCTGGGCGTCATTTCTCTTCTCTCCTTCTAAACAGGTGTGTATTACAATGTTCAGTTCATGTGGTGTTGGGGAGCCAACCCAGGGCTTTGTGGATGCTAGGCAAGCAATCCAGCAACTGAGCTACATCCCCAGCCCTAGCATGGACTATCTGAGTAACAGATATGAACAAGTTTCTCCTTGCTTAAACCCTCAAGGGCTTCCATTACTGGCAGGGGCTTCAGATGGTCTTCAAAGACCTTAGTGCTTCCATACCTGCTGCTTCTCCCCTGGCCTCATTCTGACTGCTCCTGCACAACTCATCAGATGCATAACTGTGAGCACAACTACGGAGTCACAGAGACGTGGGTTTACAATCCTGCCACTTACTGACTGTGCTATTTCAGGCAAGTCAAATTTCTCATCCTCTACAAGATGAGGATGGAGTTTGTGCATGAAAGGTATCATATTCTTAGCACAATGCCTCTTGTCTACAGAGTGGGAGGACAGTCATGAGGCAATCCAGAGAACTCTGAAGGGCCACTGGAAGGTTCCAGATGCCTTACTCTCCCTTGGTCTCACAGAAGACTTTCCTGGCCTCTCTTTTCTTCCTTCCTTTGATTTCTGACTTCAGAAGTTCTTGTTTGATGAGGGAAGGAGAGGACTGGAGATGACGCTTTAGGCATTAGATCTGAGATAGCCTTTCTTGGAGGTCATATCATACATGCGACCAGGACAGAGATTTCCAGTCAATGCAACCGAATCACTTTGTGAACTGCCTAGAGATCTATCATTTGAGGGCAAGGGTCTCAAAAAGGGAGTGTAGGGCTCCACAAACCACTTAGCAAATCATGATGTTGACAACCTGCCCAGGGAAGTGACTCCCCGACTTCCATTTTGCAGTTACGACACCTGAAGCTCAAAGAGGCTTGCTAAAAGTCACAGGCAGGGGGGACGAGAGGCAGGACTCACCTGTGGACTCATTTGCACCTTGTTGGTGTTTGAGATTATAGATTATTAGGAGAAGCAGCTAAGGGAGGTGGGAGATTGGGGGCAGAGTGTGGTTTTACAGTCATGTACACCAGTTTCTGGAGTTCAGAACAGCTACAGGATGCTGGGAAAGTTGCTTGCCCCACCCGTTCCCCCAGCCCATTTTCTCCAAACAAGCCTTGGCATGATGAAAAGATGGCTCAGTGCTGGGTCTTCAGATCCATACATTCAGGACTCATGTGGGTTTTTTGAGTCACTCTGTCTATACTTTGTTTAATATAAAATATTCCCAAGTAGCATCTTTCCCTAGTATGCATAAGGCTCTGGGGTTCAATACCCAGTACTAGAGGGAAAAGGGAGAAAAAATATTTCCAATAGAAAAAATACAGAAAAATCTAACAGATATGCATTTACCATTGAATTTTACCACATGCGTGTGTTAAAGTGTATTTATTTCCTTTCAGATGCTTCTTGAAAGAAATGAAATGTGTAGACTCAGAAGTCCCCTGCTCCCTCGACCCCATTTACCACGCTTCCTCTCTGTGGAGGTCATCACTTGTGAGGCCGGGCTTCATCCTTTCTGTCTACATTTTAGTTCTTTTATTATGTGCATGTGTTTATAATCAACGTGGGACATTATCTGGCTTTAAGTTTGTAGAGATTACACATATTGTCCTACAATTTGCATTTCTGGACCAATATCTAAAGCTATAAAACAAATCACAGGTTATTTATTCTAACTGCAGTCTACTGTTCCATTATGTGAATATGGTATGACTCATTTATCTGTCTACTGCTGCGGACTGGATGTTTGGGTTCCCCATCCCCCCACAACTCATCTGTAGATACCTTAATTCTCAATGTGGTGGTATTTGGAGGTGGGAATCTTTGAAACATAATCAGGTCACAAGTAGACTAGTGGCTTTAATAAGAAGACCTCAGAGAGCTTGCTTTGTCTCTCTAGCATGGGAGCACGCAGTAAGAAGGTGGTCACCTGCAAACCAGAAAGCAGGCCCTCACTAGGACCTCACCATGCTGGCTCTCTGATCTTGAACTTCCAGCTTCTAGAACTGTAGAATGAACTTCTGGGGTTTAGGTTGCCCAGCCTACTGTATTCTGCGACAGCAGCCAGAACAGATGAAGACTGCTCTCCAGACGCACAGTGCCCCAGCTCCTCCTGCCTCCTCCTGTGTTTATTGCACCGTACGACCACGAAGCAGGGTGGGACAGGAGACAGTTTCCCTCAGACAACAGACATTCCTCTGTCCAAGTGTTGAACTCAAGGTGAGGCCTGTCATGCGTGCTGTTCACCCTGGACGCACAGTCTAGAGACAGCTCAGTTTCTCCTGTGTGCAGGGCTGTGCCATTCCTGGGGGTGAGAAGGACACTGGACACTTGTCAGTTTCCAGCACGAGTCCTACTCCACCCTCTGTGGCCCTACTGTGGGCATAAGGCTCTGGGCATAGTAGGCCCTCATGAAATCTTAGAGAGCGAACCTAAGAGAACTCAGGAAAAGGAACGTGTAAGTCCTACAAGGACTGGGTGGATGGAAGCACTTACTTCTGGGGTTCAGAATAAGTTTTGGCTTAGCAAACCATCTCCCTCCACCCGAGGACGCTGAGTTCTAGGCCCAGTGCACTACACCCCCCCACACACACACACCCTGGCTGCACCCTGTCCACACACAGCCTCTCATTTTTCAAGAGCACAGTCTGGGTTGAATTCCATGCTCACCACCTATGGTAAAGGAGATTTATTACTCCCATAAGTTCTTTTCATCCTCCTCCTGCCCAGAGACTGGTGGATTTTATCTTGATAAATGATGAGGTTGAGCCTCATGAGCAGAGAGAGGGGTGGGTATGAGGCCGGCAGGGAGAAGGAGAAGCAGACAGTTACAGGGGTTCTGGCCACTGCTGTGTGAAGGGACTGCCACTCACAGCTAATCCATGGCTGGCAGACCCCACCTGAATCAATTTTGTGACAATTCTAGGAAAGTTCCTCAGCCTGTTAGGTGACTGTCACAACCCTGCCTTCCTTGGACCTGCTGGGAAGTGAACACTGCAGGGAGGCAAGCTGCGACCTGTCCTTGGCTTTGTCGTTGGAGTTGATCACAATGGTACTTTTGTATCTAAGTGGGTAGCCTTGAATCGGTCTCCCTTCTCTCAGCCCTAGTCATTATTTCCTAGAGACCTGAGCCCCCCTCCCTGAAGCCACTCCCAGAGCTAATTGACTTGGCTCTTGTCATCCTAGCCTGAAGACTGGGCAGGTGCCCCACAAAGGCACAGTGGTCCAGGATCAGGCCTCAAGTCGTTGCTTTGGCCCTGTCCTGTATACCCTTGGGCAACCTCCTACTCATGCAAGACACATGACCACAGGTCCAACTCAGGAAAGCCTTCCTGGATCCTGGGACCTGAGCCTACCCTGGATATCCTGCCAATGAGGCCCAAATGTTCATCTGTCAGTGTCTTCAGGTGGTGTCCAGGGACATCACTGTGAGCACTGTGGGCATTCCAAGGCTGGACACAGAGCAGGTCTCCAGAATGAAGGAGGAGTGAGGGAGTGAGCAGCCCTGGAAACAGTGCCTGCTTCAGTCTTCTCAGAGATCGCTCCAATGCGCATTAAGTGCCCGCTGAGCAGTAACTACCACTGGCTTTAGGCACTGCACAACTCTCCACATCTCCTTCGATGCCCTTAGTGCCCTGCCCAGTGGACTTTATGGCACTCTGTTGAGCGATGGGATAATGAGGGTAGGACTCAGCAAAGGGATACAGCTTTCAGAATTCCCCCAGCTGCTAAGCAGGGGTCCAAATAGGCCCTCTTAGTCTGAAGTCCTGGGCCTCAAACTGCTGCTTGCTGAGTTGTGGTGGGTGGGCATGCCACTGCCTCATTTAGATGCCTGGCAGGTAGAAAGAAACCGTGGCCCTCCTGGAGCAGTTGAGCCTGCAGCACCCTGGAGAAGTGCCCTACCCTGGGGTAGAGACAGCTCCAGTAAGGAGCTTTGGTCTGGGCACGGAGACTGTGGTAGCTCTATGTGCTCCCTCTAAGCAACATGTAGCTCCAGTTCCAGGCTGTCCACTCCACACACACATACGTGCTTACGCACATACTGGTTCTAGCCCACTGGGAAGTGGTGTTTATAGCCAGTAAGCTGAAACTCTGCTCAGTAAGTAGGAAGCCAAGGGCCCCTGCTGTGGGCCCCCCTTCCCCAACCCCTCCAGCTCACACAAAGATGTGCCTCCTTAGATTGGCACGGTATGTAATCTCAAAGATCCAGCTTTGTTGGCCTGGCCCTTAGGCATCCCCAACATTCCTTCCTTTTTCCTCCTTCCCTCTCTAATCTGGCCTGCCCCTCTTCCAGCTTGCCCTCCCACTGCCAATGCTGGGGTCCTGGTGGGAATCCAAGTCCAGCTGTACCTAGCTAGGAAATGGATGAGGCTCACCATGGGCCCAAATGAGTTCCCATCAGGCCTCAGCCTACAGCTCTCTTCATTTTCCATCCCTACCTCCCACTATCTTCTCTTCACTGTGGCTGAGCACAGACTCACACACTTCCTGGTTTTACTAGATTTTCTTTTGATCTGTAGAGCTCTGGCTATGGAATCCAGAAGTCTTTTTGGGGTGCCCCCTCTTTTTTTTTGGCCTAATCCTGGGTCTGGGAGGCTTTTGCATTCCCCAGAAGGAATATGGGCAGAGGCCTCCCTTAGCTGCTGCTTACCAGGTATACCCCCACCCAGCTGGGGTAACCCGACTCCCTAGAATTTCTACCTGCCCAGATGGACTAATCTGGCAAGACATTCCCAGCTGCCCCTTGTGGTGAAGTTCTCAGCACTTTCCAGTCCTGGCACCTCCATCCCTGCTGATCTCATTCGGTGGATGAGATGGTCGGGCAACTAACCAACTCTCAAATGTTCATGAGCTCACATCCCCCTCCCTACAACACAGCTTGTCCTGCTGATGGATGTGAAATGAAGCTCAGAGGTAAGGTATCCTGCCCAAGGTCACCGAAGCCAGGATGCAGTGGATAGGACGTGGGAAGCTGCCTGTCCAAACTGCGTGATCAGGAGACCCTGACCACTGCCATTCCCTGGCGGAGGGCCGGGCCATGATGCTGGCAAGGCAGACAACTGATTCTCAACAACCCAAGGCTTTCATTCTTTCTCCTGGACAGCTCCATGCCAGCTGACCTGAATGGACCAAGGTCACGGCAGCCACCTCTTCACTCATGCCTCTTCCCTCTCTTAAGACCATGCTGCAAATTCCCAAAGAGTAAGCTTAAGTTTGCTTTCTCTAAGAAATCTCCTCCCATATCATTTGCTGTCCTTTGAGCCAACTGAACTATGTGATCATGTTCAGGTGCAGCCCACACTGTGACCTGAGTGAGTTAGATATTCTGGGACCTCCTTGTCTTATTCTCAATAATAAGTCATTTCCTTCAGGGATGACACCCAGAAAATATTCCTTACAGACTACCCAGGGGCTTAAGACTGTTGGGAAATGGTCCCAATGGCCAAATCTCTCTTATTACAAATGACATGGAGATCAGGATAAGTCCTGGATTCTTGAGCGGCAGTGGATACATCACTCCTCTCCTCTGAGTCCCAGCATTTTATCATTAAAATGAGGATCTAATGGATCTTGGTAATTTTACCTTTCAATCCTCCTTCTTACAGGAAAAGAGATGAGGTTCCCAGTATCTAGTCTGGCTTAAATGACTTTTAATGATCTCTTCCAGCTTTAAATTATCTGATTATCTATAACATCAGTCCTCAACCTGGGGATGGTTTCTACCTCCAACCCCCAAGAGACACTGAGCAACATATGGGAGGAATTTTTGGTTGTCATAAATGGGGGAGAGCCTCTAGTAGATGCAGGCTAATGATGTTGTGAAATAACAATGTCTACATTGTGCAAGACTTTGTGCAACAAAGCCTACAATGTGCAAGATGCTCCTCCTCTCCAGCCAATCAATAATCAGGCCTAAAATGCCAACAATGTGATAGGACAAATTTGTTAATATCAGAAATAAAGGAGGGGACATCATTATAGATCCCATAAAACAGTAAAAGGACAATAATTGGATAGAATGAATATCCCTATGCCCATAAATTTGATAGCCTAAATGAAATAGACTAGTTCCTTGAAAGAATAATCTGTCAAAACTCATACAAGAAGAAATAGACTAACTAGGCATATGCCAAAGAAATTGGTTGACTGATCAATAACTTCCCTCCCTCATATCACCAGGCCAAGATAGGTTCACTGGTTATGGCTACTACATTCAAGGAAGAAGTTATACCAGCTTTTTTTCAGAATATAGAAGTGGTGGGAATATTTTCTAACTCATTCTGTGAGGTTAACACTTAAATCATACCAAGACATTAACTATCACCCATGAACACAGATGCAGAAACCTCAACAAACCATTAGCAAGTTGAAGCTAACAATTTATAAGAAGAATTATATACCATAACTAAGTGGGATTTATTTCAAGTATACAAGCCTGGCTTTTTGACCCCATCTGCAGGAGATTTTCAACAATGTCTAGGAGGCATTTTTGGTTGTTACATCCAAAAGTTGAGGGATGGGTTACACTCAAAAATCAATTAATGTAATTCATGACATCAGTGGTATAGGAGAAAACAAAATCACAAAATCAGACAGATGCAAAAAAAATATTTGACAAAATCCAATATCATCTATGATAATAAATCTCAGTAAACTAAGAATAGAAGGGAACATAGTCAAGTTAATAAAGAATACCTATAAAAATATATAGCTTACATCATACTTAATGATAAGAAACTAGAAGCTTTCCAACTAACATTGGGAATGAGGCCAGGAATCTCCCTCTCATCACTTGCAATGTAATGCTGAAGTCCTAGACAATATGATTAAGAAAAGAAAGGAAACGCAAGATATACTGATTGGAAGGAAGGGATAAAATGTCTCTGTAAACAGATGACATGACAATTGATGTAGAAAATCTAAAAGAATTGCCACCTCCCGGGCTGAAGACATGGCTTAGCGGTTAAGATGTTTACCTGCAATGCAGAAGGACCTGAGTTCAATTCCCCAGTGCCCATATAAAGCCAGATACACAAGAGGGCGCTTGTGTCTGGAGTCCAGTTACAGTGGCTAGAGGCCCTGGCATGCCCATTCTCTCTTTCTCTCTTTCTCTCTCTCTCTCTCTCTCTCTCTCTCTCTCTCTCTCTCTCTCTCTCTCTCTCTCATAAATAAATAAAAATCTTAAAAAAAGATTCTATATGGTGATTAAAAAAAAGAATTGCCACTTCCCACCTCTCAAAAAAAATTCTGGAACCAATAAGCAACTATAGCAACTTTGTAGGATATACTATTAGTATATAAACATCAGTTGCTTTCCTACATAGCAGTAATCAGCAAATAGAATTTGAAGTGAAAAGCAAAATCCCGTGTACATTAGCACCAAAAATTGAAGTACTTAAGTATCAATCTAGATATTCACACACACACACACACACACACACACACACACACACACACGACATCTGTACAAAACTATGAAATACATGAAAATAAAGAGATATCCCATGTCCATGAGTAGGAAAATTTGATATTGTTGAGTTGTCATTCTTTTCAATTTGATCTATAGGTTCAATGAAATCCTAATAAAAATACCAGCAATTAATTTTATGAATATTGACAAATAATTCTAATATATAAAGTTTATATAAAGAGGAGAATGACACAGACTAGTGAACACAAAGTGTAATAACAAAGTTGGAGGAATGACTACTCACATTTAAGACATGATGAAAGTATAGTGAGTAAGACAGTGTGGTACTGGTAAACTTGAGATCCAACAGAACAGAATAGAAAGCCTACAATTAAACTCACGTGGGCACAGTGAATCTTATTCCTGTGATCTTGGACAAAGAAGAAGATTGTCCTCTCAACAAGCAGTGCCAGAACAAATGGACATCAATAGGCAAGAGAACAATGAATCTAGACACAAAAATTCACTCTTCACAAAGCGTAACTCAAAATGGATCATGCACCTTGTAGCAGTTACCTTCTTGTTGCTGAGACACAACACCTGACCGGAAGAAGCTCATGGGAGGAAAGGGTTTAGTTCACCTTACAGTTTCAAGGAGAAGTTTCATCATGGCAGGGAAACGCATGACAGAAAAGAAGGTGGGCATCACATTTTGTCACCTCAGCTGGGAGGTGGTAACAAGAGTAAGCTGGTTCTGGCAAAGTTGCTTGGTCCATAACACCCCAAGGCCTGCCCCAAGTGACACACCTCCAGCAGCAGGCTTCACCTCCTAAATTGCTTCCAGCTGGGGACTGAGTATGAGGCTTAATCACAAACACATGAGGTTATGGGGGACATTTCCCATTCAAGCTACCACACATCTCATTGCGGTATAAGCACCTTAAAATCCATAGGAGACGGCATAGGAATAAAACGACATGGCTTTGGTTTGGTGGTGGCTTTTCAGGTAAAATACTAAAGTCGCAGTGAAAAAATAATTGATGAAATGGACTTCATTAAAAATTTATGTTCTGCTGAGCCATCTATCTATCCTCACAAAGAACTTGTAAAGCCTCCAAATAAGTAAACAAATAATACAATTCAAAAGTTTTTCAAAGATGTGAACCGACAGACACCTCAGCAAAGAAGGCCTACAGATGTAAAAGATGCTCTCATAGCAAGTCATGAATAGGCAAAGAGGAAACACAGGTTCACTGTACTAAATGAAAGAAGTCAGTCAGGAAAGACTACATACTGTATGCATCCTATTACATGATCTTTTGGAAAGCACAAATCTCTGAAGGCAGTTAAAAAAGATCTGTAGTTTCCAGAATCATGGAAAGAGAGGGATGGAGAGGTGGAACCAAGAGGACCCTCAGGGGAGTGAGAATACTCTACTTACTGTATGATACAACCCTGGTAGGTTTGTGTGATTCTTGTGTCATTATATGGTTATATGAGAGGCCATCCTTACGGAAACTACACTAACAGGAAAGTTCAGGAGCCCTTCCTAGTGATCAGAAGTCCGGCTGCCTTTTTTTTTTTTTAAATTTAATATTTATTGTCCATAATGAGTTACATTATTTAGTGGGCAAACCATGTGTTGTTATCCCGACTTCCCCAATTCCCCCCCTCCCCATCCCTGATCAGTTGTATATCCTCCTTCGTGGGCTGTCTGTGTTAGTCCTTGTGGCAAGGGATCCTGTATATCTTAGTATTCATCCTGGTCTTCCTGGC